>JAVIAB010000160.1:44997498-45237498 GCA_032433765.1 Megaustenia siamemsis | reverse complement strand
GTCAACTCTATGATGATGAAAGACCAGAGTTAAACAATTCAAACAAATACACAGATAGAAAAACACACAAATAGACCACCAATTATGCAGAGTGAATTGGAGGACACAATTCAACACATGAAAAGAGGCAAAGCTTCAGGTCCCGACAATATAACAATCGAAGAGATAAATCCATTAGGAGAGCTGGGAGTACAAGTCATAACAAAACTACTCAATGACATATAACACTGGATACATACCTGAAGATCTACTAAAATCTATCTTTGTAGCCATACCGAAGAAGTCAGGCGCCACTGATTGTGACGACCATCCCACTGTTAGTCTCATGAGCCATATGACGAAAATATTACAAAGAATCATCATGAGACGTGTAAGAAACAAAATAAAACCAGAAATAAGTGAGGAACAATGTGGATTTGTGGAAGGAAAGGGCACCAATAATGCAATATACATCTTAAGGACATTGATAGAAAGATCTATAGAGGTAAAGAAAGATCTATATATGTGCTTTATAGACTACACAAAAGCATTTGACAAAGTAAAGCATGTGGAAATAATCAATATGCTGGAGAAATTAAACATTGATGGTAAGGATCGGCGAATCATAAAAAACATGTACTGGCAACAAACAGCAGCTATACGAATTAACAACCAAACAGGACAATTTCAACTTATAAAACAAGGAGTCAGACAAGGCTGTGTTCTGTCGCCGGATTTGTTTTCAATTTACAACGAACATATTATGAGATCAATAGTAGACAAAAAAGGAATTGAAGTCAACGGTCACAACATAAATAATTTACGATATGCGGATGACACAGTCTTAATAGAAGAGACAGAGAATGAACTACAAGAAATGATAGACATAATAGTAAAAGAAAGCATCAAGAAAGGTCTCAGTCTGAATAGTAAGAAAATAGAAGTAATGGTTATATCGAAGAAACAATCACCACCAGCATGCAGCATAAAAATAAACAGGACAAATCTGAAACAAGTGCAACGCGTCAAACACTTGGGCACAATAAAACATCGAATGGAAGATGCACCACGGAAATAAAAAGCAGAATAGCTCAGGCCAAAATAGCATTTCAGAAAATGAAAAATATCTTATGCAACAAATCTATGTCATTAAAAATGAGAAAGAGAGTTCATCGGTGCTATATATAACCAATTCTGACCTATGGATGCGAGTCATGGACAGTAGACAAACAAATGAAAAGACGATTAGAGGCCACAGAGATGGGATTTCTCAGAAGAATGTTGAAAGTTCCCTGGACAGCTAAAAAGACCAATGAGGAAGTTCTCAAAGAGGCCAACACAAAAAGGCAGCTCCTAAAAAACATCAGAAAGAAACAATCAACATTTTTCGGGCACATCATGAGAAGAGGAAAGTTGGAATACCTGGTTACAACTGGCAAAATAAAAGGAAAGAGAGATCGCGGACGACAAAGAGAGAAAATACTGGATAGCTTGGTGTCATGACATGGAAAGCAGTCAACAACAGAACCATTCCAAGAGAGCATCCATCACCACGTGCTCAACACAGGGAAAGGTGCCAGGCTAAAAAGAGGCAAATCATGGGTGGGCCGAGCAGAAGATGTCTTCAAACAGGTATGTGGGCTTACCAATATCAACGTTGGCGAGGAGTGGATACCGGACTTTCTCGTGTTTTGTCACACTCGACAGGAAAAGTAGGGAACAGAACTCGGTCGTGGTTAATGCGGAGGTCAACGGTCTCTGCGATAACACCGATGAGAAAGATGCAGTCATCTATACTGACGGATCTGTAATACGACACCAAAGAAGTGCATGGGCATTTACAGCACGCTCGGCAGGCAGAATTGTAAAGAAGACAGTGGTGCATGCGTTATGACCACGAGTAGCATGACAATGGAGGCGATGGCAGTGACCAAGGCATTCAAATGGTTAGAGTCACAAGACTACACCCACGCATGTATACTGAGTGATTCGATGAGATTGATAAGAAAAGTGGAGGCGGGCTCTGTACGCATGCAATGGGTAGTGTCGTTGCAGAAGTCAAAAATACGTAAGGTCACTTTTGTCTATGTCCCTGGACATGCGGGAGTGCGGGGAAATGAAAGAGCGGATAGGTTGGCTAGCTTCGCTGTCGTTGAGGACGGGCAACCAATGGATCGGGCGACATCATCAATGCCCTCCGAGATGTGGCAAGAGCACATGACTTCGACAAACACAGATCCACTTCACTTCTTCGGATGATGGAAATGGGAGTTAAGATGGGCACAGCCAGAAATGAGAAACCTTGTGGGCGTGTAAGAAGACTAATCAACCAACATAGAACTGGAGTCGTCAGTCGCTGGACACTGCGGTACTTGCTGAGGAGGGGATCTGAGCACCTATGGATATGTTCGGAGTGCAATGATGATGACCCGCAAATAAATCAATAACTTTCCAAGCCGTTCTTCTAAGATCGTTCCATGTCTTCCCCATCATCTTCATCTCTGCTTCTATCCGTCTTCTCCAAGAATGCCTTGGTCATCCTCTTTGACTTTTTCCCTGGGGATTCCAAAAAAGCGCCTGTTGTGTAATACTCTCAGTTGGCTTCGCAGTGTGTCCTATCCAGAGCCATCATCTTCGCTGTATCTCTTTATCCACTGATATTTGACTGCCCAGTCTCTGCCTAAGATCTTGATATGAGACCAGGTGCTCTGGTATTTTCTGATGATGCTCTCAAAATCAGCCGAGTTTTACATTTAGATCCGTCCTTAGTTTTAAAGAGAATAGCTTCCCTTTGGGAGGACTCGAGAAAGAAATCGGTTCAGATTTGAGAACACTGGTGGTCCCCATTTGTGAGCTGATGGAAGTATAAGGTTATATATAAGGTCATGCATATGGCACGAAGAAATGAACAAGCGAGTGTTGTCCAGAACGCTGTATAATTGCTATCCTTTATTCTTTTATGTAAATTGTTTTTTTTTTCCTGCCAATTTCTCCCTCTCTCTCTAACTATGAAACGAAGGAAGTAGGAGAGTTAAGCAGATGGGAAGAACATAAGGTCTCGCCTTCGCATAACCCCATCAAATAATTGAGATAAATGGAAAAAAAGACAAATCATTCTCCCCCCCCCCCCTATCTCTTTATCTCTCTTAAATATACAGACATACTTTTTTCATAACTTTCTTAAAGTATGTATTAAGTTCATGCTTTTTCTGGTATACACAATCATGTATAATCACACACGCACATCGCATCCACAATAACAGAATTACGCTTTAATAATCAACCATATCACACAAACACACACACATACGACTGTACACACCTCTGAAGCCAGAATGTCCACATTCACCAATGGACGCACCCTCCACAGGCTGCTGGGCACATTCAGAATGGTCCTACAGGAGGTCATTGAGGCCGGAAACATCAAAATCTGCGACTGCCTGCTGGACACTCACAATACTGTTACCAAGGTAACGCCAATCTCACTTTTAGAATTGAATTTCTCACTGGTCACTTCGTTCGCTCAACAATTACTCTCTTTTGTCTTCCGTCCTCAAAAAAGGCATTATATAGGGAAGCATATGCTTATTATTTTGTGATTTACAACAAATTCCAACATCTTCACATTTCAACACACCCCATTAGACTCCAGCCTGACACTTGTCAGTTAACAAGTTGTCTTCCTTCTAGCTCGCAGTTCACTTGGGTAGATTAAATAGTCTCCTTACTGATTGTTTAGTTTATTTACATCCATCTATTTGTGTGTTTTTACAGATACTTATAAGTTTATTTACATACATTTATTAGTGTTTTTACATATAGTAAAGTAAAAGTAAAGTACCCCCGTCACGCCAAGTGGCGTATAGGGAATATGGTGTTAGTGACCATAAATTTTACAGACCTTCGGCACATGATTTTTGGGGTAATGTGGTCAGTATTACACCCGTGCCGCTTTACTTTCCCAGAAAAAAATCCGGTACCCATTAAAGGCTGGGTGAACCGGACCCCGTCGGTTGGTATCGAACCCTACCTCTTGCCCTTTGTAGTCCAGTTCACTAACCACTGAGCTGTTTTTTCATATATTTATAGTTTATTTACATATACCTATTAGTGTTTTTACATGTATTTATAATTTTATTTACATACATCTATTAGTGTTTCTACATATATTTATAAGTTTATTTACATATACCTATTAGTGTTTCTACATATATTTATAAGTTTATTTACATACATATTAGTGTTTTTACAGAAACGCCTTGGAGAGGAGTAAGTCTGACTCAGCTTATCTCACTTAATGATGTGCTTCATTTGTCCATGACGTTCACTTGCACGTGTTCGTTAGGTGTCTGACTTCTGTATCTAGGACAACTCAGAACGGTGACTCGAAACTTTATGTACTCAAAATATTTATCTCATTTTTTCCCCCGGTGTTTTCGTTTCATTCCTCCTTCTCCTCGTTCTTATTCTGCAACGTTCACTCGTTAAGTTTAAGTAGACACGCTGTGTAACTCGCTTATGGCAAGCAGCAATATCTGTGCCTTTCGACCCGACACATCCGCCGTCGACATCGTTTCATTCCTGGTTTTAATGTAAATTCTGTATCGTTTGTGTGCTGCATTTTTACTTCAATAATCCACTCGCCTGAATATTCACATTTCTTTCCTTCACTCAGTCCTAGCAGTCCCCTACTCTGTGATGTTGCCTCCTCTCACAACAAAGAAGAGAGCAATAAGCTCCAACTGACGATGACAGTGTGCTCCTCTTCAAGCAATCATCATCATCATGTGCCATACCGGTTGGCGTAGGTGATTATGTCCCTCCACAATCTTCTATCTACAGTGCATCGTGTCAGTTCTGTTGTTGACTGTTTGCCATGCCATGACACCAAGCCATCCAGTATTTTCTCTCTTTGTCGTCCTCGATCTCTCTTTCCTTTTATTTTGCCAGTTGTAACCAAGTATTCCAACTTTCCTCTTATCATGATGTGCCCGAAAAATGTTGATTCTTTCTGATGTTTTTTAAGAGCTCCCTTTTTGTGTTGGCCTCTTTGAGCACTTCCTCATTGGTCTTTTTAGCTGTCCAGGGAACTTTCAACATTCTTCTGAGAAATCCCATGTCTGTGGCCTCTAATCGTCTTTCCATTTGTTTGTCTACTGTCCACGATTCGCTTCCATAGATCAGAATTGGTTCTATATAGCACCGATTAACTCTCTTTCTCATTTTTATTGTCAAACAATATGTAGAGAATAAAACACAGCTCTGATATAGACCCATCCTCATCATCATTGAGTGCCGCCTCCGCATCGAAGGTTGGTTACCATGGATCGCCATTCCACTCTGTCTCTTGCTTTGATGGTGCAGATTGTCATAGGCTGACTTGTCCATCTTTTGATGTTACTCGTCCACGTTAGTCTTGGTCTACCTCTGCCTCTTTTACCTTGTATTTTCCCTTCCAATATTACTTTTATTAGGCTGTTGTGTCTTTTAACATGCCCCAGAAATTTCATTTGTCTTGTTCTAATTGTGTTTAGAAGTTCTCTTTTCATTTTTAGTTGTTTTAAAACTTCATAGTTTCTTTTCTTTTCTTTCCACCCAATTCTACCTATTCTTTTATAAATCCACATTTCAAAGGCTTCAATTTTCTGTTCTGTTTTCTTGTCTATATCCATGTTTCTGCACCATACAGGAATATTGAGAAGATGTAACATTTTGCTATTCTTAGTTTTAACCCTGGTGTTATTTGTTTTGATGTTAGTATATTTTTCATGGCATTAAAATTACTTTTTGCCATACATATTCTTTTGTTTATTTCAGTTGTACATTTTCTGTCACTGGTTATAGTGTGTCCAGGTAGTTGTAGCTCTGAACTGTCTCCATGTGTATTCCTTCAACTTTAATATTTATTTGTAGGTCTTGAGAATTTTCTTTGTTTATGATCATAGTTTTAGTCTTTTTGACATTCATATATAGTTAGACCCATCCTAGTTTTAGATAATAGAGCGCACACCCTAACCCTAGACCCATCCTAGTTTTAGATAATAGAGTGCTCACTCTAACCCTAGACCCATCCTAGTTTTAGATAATAGAGCGCACACCCTAACCCTAGACCCATCCTAGTTTTAGGTAATAGAGTGCTCACCCTAACCCTAGACCCATCCTAGTTTTAGATAATAGAGCGCACACCCTAACCCTAGACCCATCCTTTTTCAGGTAATAGAGCGCTCACCCTAACCCTAGACCCATCCTAGTTTTAGATAATAGAGTGCTCACTCTAACCCTAGACCCATCCTAGTTTTAGATAATAGAGCGCACACCCTAACCCTAGACCCATCCTAGTTTTAGATAATAGAGTGCTCACTCTAACCCTAGACCCATCCTAGTTTTAGATAATAGAGCGCACACCCTAACCCTAGACCCATCCTAGTTTTAGATAATAGAGCGCTCACCCTAACCCTAGACCCATCCTAGTTTTAGATAATAGAACGCTCACCCTAACCCTAGACCCATCCTAGTTTTAGATAATAGAGCGCTCACCCTAACCCTAGACCCATCCTAGTTTTAGATAATAGAGCGCTCACCCTAACCCTAGACCCATCCTAGTTTTAGATAATAGAACGCTCACCCTAACCCTAGACCCATCCTAGTTTTAGATAATAGAGCGCTCACCCTAACCCTAGACCCATCCTAGTTTTAGATAATAGAGCGCTCACCCTAACTCTAGACCCATCCTAGTTTTAGGTAATAGAACGCTCACCCTAACCCTAGACCCATCCTAGTTTTAGGTAATAGAACGCTCACCCTAACCCTAGACCCATCCTAGTTTTAGATAATAGAGCGCTCACCCTAACCCTAGACCCATCCTAGTTTTAGATAATAGAGCGCTCACCCTAACTCTAGACCCATCCTAGTTTTAGGTAATAGAACGCTCACCCTAACTCTAGACCCATCCTAGTTTTAGGTAATAGAGCGCTCACTCTAACCCTAGACCCATCCTAGTTTTAGGTAATAGAACGCTCACCCTAACCCTAGACCCATCCTATACAGTTTTAGATAATAGAGCGCTCACCCTAACCCTAGACCCATCCTAGTTTTAGGCAATAGAGCGCTCACCTTCGGACTTAAGAACATAAAACTAAGATCTGCAAGGTCTAGCGGTGAATCTCCATAGATGAAGAGTTACGATTGTTGCCAGATATGTCGTCTTCGGCTTGAGAGGAGGTGACAAACCAACCAACCAACTAATCAACCAACCAGCCTTCCAGCCAGCTAGTTAGCCAGCCAGCCAACCAACCACCCAGTCAGCTAACTAATTAACTAATTAACCAACCAACCAACCAACCAACCAACCAACCAACTGAATAACCGACCGACCTACCAAACAAAAAACATTTTTACCAACTAACTAACAAACCAACCAACCGACCAACAAACTAACTAATTTAGGTGAAGTTAACATTTGAACTGACCTACCACGCCCCTGATGGCTCGCTGGACGTGTGGCGGCAACAAGGACACCTTCAGTACCCAGACATTGATGGACTGAGACTAGGCGGGGAGATGCAAGAAGATGGTTTCATCAATCTCAACTATAGATCGCTCGAGGATATAAGAGGGTAGTTGTCTGTGTCTGTCTGTCTAATGGTGTCTGTTTTAATTATTGTGCACTCATCGTTTCTCATCAAATAATACATTTCATTAGAGAAAGAACGGGCATTGAACCAATCCTACGTGACATACAGAAACAACAAATAAGCTGGTTTGCCCATCTAGAAAGAATATCATGCTATTCCTTGCCATACAAATAATAAATTACAATAGGAGAAGATAGAAGCACAAGAGATAGTTCTAGAGTAAGAGGGACCCACAGCATCAAAGGAAGTCCACAAGAACATCAATTGGCTATGATTGATGCTTCCAGAAGCACGAGAATCATAACTTTGTATTTCATGACAATTAAAAATAAATGAGAGAGAAAGTGGTATGGTAACAGTTTTACGTAGGTTAGAAACAAAAGAAAAGTGGTATGGTAACAGTTTTACGTAGGTTAGAAACAAAACAAAAGTGGTATGTTAACAGTTTTACGTAGGTTAGAAAAAAAAAATTGGTATGGTAACAGTTTTACGTAGGTTAGAAACAAAACAAAAGTGGTGTGGTAACAGTTTTACATAGGTTAGAAACAAAAAAAAATTGGTATGGTAACAGTTTTACGTAGGTTAGAAACAAAACAAAAGTGGTATGTTAACAGTTTTACGTAGGTTAGAAAAAAAAATTGGTATGGTAACAGTTTTACGTAGGTTAGAAACAAAACAAAAGTGGTATGGTAACAGTTTTACATAGGTTAGAAACAAAAAAAAAATTGGTATGGTAACAGTTTTACGTAGGTTAGAAACAAAACAAAAGTGGTATGGTAACAGTTTTACATAGGTTAGAAACAAAAAAAAAATTTGTATGGTAACAGTTTTACGTAGGTTAGAAACAAAACAAAAGTGGTGTGGTAACAGTTTTACATAGGTTAGAAACAAAAAAAAAATTGGTATGGTAACAGTTTTACGTAGGTTAGAAACAAAACAAAAGTGGTATGGTAACAGTTTACATAGGTTAGAAACAAAAAAAAAATTGGTATGGTAACAGTTTTACGTAGGTTAGAAACAAAACAAAAGTGGTATGGTAACAGTTTTACATAGGTTAGAAACAAAAAAAAAATTTGTATGGTAACAGTTTTACGTAGGTTAGAAACAAAACAAAAGTGGTGTGGTAACAGTTTTACATAGGTTAGAAACAAACAAAAAAATTGGTATGGTAACAGTTTTACGTAGGTTAGAAACAAAACAAAAGTGGTATGATAACAGTTTTACGAAGGTTAAAAACAAAACAAAAGTCGAACGACGTTTCAGTCAAGTAAGCCTTCAACTGGAACAATAAACAACAAAACAAAAATATAAATAAGAATATACACACAAATCTAACTATATAACAATAATATGCTAAATACTCAAGAACGGAAAAATGTGTGTCTCTCTCGATATCCGCAAAGGCACACGAGCAAGTGGAGATCTTTTCTGATTGAATCTGTGTTTATTTATTCAACATACATACATGCATGCATACATACATACACACACACAAACACATACATACATACACATACATACATACATACACACACACACACGCGCACGCACGCACGCGCGCACACGCACACGCACACATACATACGTACACACATACATACATACGTACATACATACATACGTACATACATGCATACACACACATACACACACACACAGTTAAGTGTGTGCATGTGTTTAGTTTTTAAAATTACAATGTCTGAATCCTTCATCATTTTAAAGTTAACAGATTTATATTCACTTCATCAAACAAATGTAACTATTTTAAAGTGATAATAATGTGAATGAAAATGAGAAAGAAAAACAGAAATAAACAAGTAAAAGTAGCTGCAACTGTAGTAGCTGTTGCTGCAGTTTAAGTAGTTGTTGTCGTTGTCGTAGTAGTAGTTGTTGTCGTTGTCGTAGTAGTTGTTGTTGTCGTTGTCGTAGTAGTAGTTGTTGTCGTTGTCGTAGTAGTTGTTGTTGTCGTTGTCGTTGTCGTAGTAGTAGCTGTTGTCGTAGTCGTAGTAGTTGTTGTCGTTGTCGTAGTAGTTGTTGTCGTTGTCGTAGTAGTTGTTGTTGTCGTTGTCGTAGTAGTTGTTGTTGTCGTTGTCGTAGTTGTTGTTGTCGTTGTCGTAGTAGTTGTTGTTGTCGTTGTTGTAGTAGTTGTTGTTGTCGTTGTCGTAGTAGTTGTTGTCGTTGTCGTAGTAGTTGTTGTTGTCGTTGTTGTAGTAGTTGTTGTCGTTGTCGTAGTAGTTGTTGTTGTCGTTGTCGTAGTAGTTGTTGTCGTTGTCGTAGTAGTTGTTGTTGTCGTTGTCGTAGTAGTTGTTGTCGTTGTCGTAGTAGTTGTTGTTGTCGTTGTCGTAGTAGTTGTTGTTGTAGTAGTTGTTGTCGTAGCAGTTGTTGTTGTTGTCGTAGTAGTTGTTGTTGTCGTTGTCGTAGTAGTAGTTGTTGTCGTTGTCGTAGTAGTTATTGTTGTCGTTGTCGTAGTAGTTGTTGTTGTCGTTGTCGTAGTAGTTGTTGTTGTCGTTGTCGTAGTAGTTGTTGTTGTCGTAGTAGTTGTTGTTGTCGTTGTCGTAGTAGTTGTTGTCGTTGTCGTAGTAGTTGTTGTTGTCGTTGTCGTAGTAGTTGTTGTTGTAGTAGTTGTTGTAGTAGTTGTTGTCGTTGTTGTAGTAGTTGTTGTTGTCGTTGTCGTAGTAGTTGTTGTCGTTGTCGTAGTAGTTGTTGTTGTCGTTGTCGTAGTAGTCGTTGTCGTTGCAGTTGTCGTTGTCGTTGTCGTTGTCGCAGTAGTTGTTGTTGTCTTGTCGTAGTAGCTGTTGTTGTCGTTGTCGTAGTAGTAGTTGTTGTCGTTGTCGTAGTAGTAGCTGTTGTCGTTGTCGTAGTAGTTGTTGTTGTTGTCGTTGTCGTAGTAGTTGTTGTCGTTGTCGTAGTTGTTGTTGTCGTTGTCGTTGTCGTAGTAGTTGTTGTCGTTGTCGTAGTTGTTGTTGTTGTCGTTGTCGTAGTTGTTGTTGTTGTCGTTGTCGTAGTAGTTGTTGTTGTCGTAGTAGTTGTTGTTGTCGTTGTCGTAGTAGATGTTGTTGTCGTTGTCGTAGTAGTTGTTGTCGTAGTAGTTGTTGTCGTTGTCGTAGTAGTTGTTGTTGTCGTAGTAGTTGTTGTTGTCGTTGTCGTAGTAGTTGTTGTTGTCGTAGTAGTTGTTGTTGTCGTAGTAGTTGTTGTTGTCGTTGTCGTAGTTGTTGTTGTCGTTGTCGTAGTTGTTGTTGTTGTCGTAGTAGTTGTTGTTGTCGTAGTTGTTGTTGTTGTCGTAGTAGTTGTTGTTGTCGTAGTTGTTGTTGTTGTCGTAGTAGTTGTTGTTGTCGTAGTAGTTGTTGTTGTCGTTGTCGTAGTTGTTGTTGTCGTTGTTGTTGTCGTAGTAGTTGTTGTTGTCGTAGTAGTTGTTGTTGTCGTTGTCGTAGTAGATGTTGTTGTCGTTGTCGTAGTAGTTGTTGTCGTAGTAGTTGTTGTCGTTGTCGTAGTAGATGTTGTTGTCGTTGTCGTAGTAGTTGTTGTCGTAGTAGTTGTTGTCGTTGTCGTAGTAGATGTTGTTGTCGTTGTCGTAGTAGTTGTTGTCGTTGTCGTAGTAGTTGTTTTTGTCGTTGTCGTAGTAGTTGTTGTTGTCGTTGTCGTAGTAGTTGTTGTCGTTGTCGTAGTAGTTGTTGCTGTCGTTGTCGTAGTAGTTGTTGTTGTCGTTGTCGTAGTAGTAGTTGTTGTCGTTGTCGTAGTAGTTATTGTTGTCATTGTCGTAGTAGTTGTTGTTGTCGTTGTCGTAGTAGTTGTTGTTGTCGTTGTCGTAGTATTTATTGTTGTCGTTGTAGTTGTTGTTGTCGTTGTCGTAGTAGTTGTTGTTGTCGTTGTCGTAGTAGTTATTGTTGTCATTGTCGTAGTAGTTGTTGTTGTAGGTTGTCGTAGTAGTTGTTGTTGTCGTTGTCGTAGTATTTATTGTTGTCGTTGTAGTTGTTGTTGTCGTTGTCGTAGTAGTTGTTGTTGTCGTTGTCGTAGTAGTAGTTGTTGTCGTTGTCGTAGTAGTTGTTGTTGTCGTTGCATTAATAGTAATTGTAATAGACGTAATTGCAAGTTCTGTACTATAAGTAGTGGTAGTAATAGTAATAGAAGTATTTGTTGAATTATAATGGTAGTTACGGTAACAGGTGTTGTAGTTTTGGTTGTAGTATCAGTAGAAGTAGTTGAAGTAGTAGTAGCAATAGTAGTAATAGTAGTAATAGTAGTAATAGTAGTAATAGTAGTAATAGTAATAGAAATAGTAGTAGTAGTAGTAGAAATGTAGTAGTAGTAGTAGTAATAGTAGTAGAAGTAGTAGTAATAGTAGTAGAAATAGTAGTAATAGTAGTAGAAATGTAGTAGTAGTAGTAATAGTAGTAGAAATAGTAGTAATAGTAGTAGAAATGTAGTAGTAGTAGTAATAGTAGTAGAAATAGTAGTAATAGTAGTAGAAATAGTAGTAATAGTAGTAGAAATACTAGTAATAGTAGTAGAAATGCAATAGTAGTAGTAATAGTAGTAGAAATAGTTGTAATAGTAGTAGAAATAGTAAAAAAGAAAGTAAAGAGCCCCGTCACGCCAAGTGGCGTATAGGGAATAAGGTGTTAGTGACAATCATTTTTACAGACCTTCGGCACATGATTTTTGGGGTAATGTGGTCGGTATTACGCCCGTGCCGCTTTAATTTCCCAGAAAAAAATCCGATACCCACCTAAGGCTGGCCGTCGGTCAGGATCGAACCCGGCCTCTTGTCCTTTGTAGTCCAGTTCACTGACCACTGAGCTATCGCGGCTCCAGTAGAAATAGTAGTTGTAGTAGTAGTAGAAATAGTAGTAATAGTTGTAGCACTAGAAATAGAAGTAGTAGAAATAGTAGTAGTAGTTGTAGCACTAGAAATAGTAGTAGTAGTTGTAGCACTAGAAATAGTAGTAGTAGTTGTAGCACTAGAAATAGTAGTAGTAGATGTAGCACTAGAAATAGTAGTAGTAGTTGTAGCACTAGAAATAGTAGTAGTTATAGTAGTAGTAGTAGTAGAAATTGTTGTAGTAGTTGTAGCTTTTGTGGTTTAGTTGTAGTTGTAGTTGTAGCTGTTGTAGTAGTACATTTGATCTGAATAGACAATAATGAAAAGAACCTACACAGATTCATCAAAACTATATATTTAGAGATGTTTATAATTCACTTCCCTGTTTTATAACAATCAGCAATCATGAGAGACACTATTTCACCTTTACTTTGTTTCACCACCTTTATCTTTCTTCCCGCTTGTGCATTAAAAGAACGACAGACCTCTATGACATGAAATCCTTGTCGACATCATTAAACATTTCCACACAAAGTCTGGTATCACAGTCTTCCTCCAAGTCTAGCAAAAGGTAAGCGCTAACCGAGGAAGTTCCGAGTTTTTTTTGTGTGTGGACGGTATTCATATTAACATGTGTCGTCACTGCATTAAATGTAGAATGAAGTAGATTAACAAACTTGGCTTTCTTTTCCCTTGTTTGTATATTCCGGTAGCCTGAATTTTTTGGTTTTCTAGTGCACTCACTTTTGCCATCAGAGGTCATTATATAAATAGTCTAAGGTATGCTGATGATAGTCTTAATCGTTAAGAGTAAAAATGAGTTACAAAATTTTTAGACATTATAGTGAAGGAAAGTAAAAATAAAAGCCTTAATAGTAAAAAAAAAAGACAGAAGTAATGCTAACAAGAAAGAAAAAGACATCACCTCAGTGCAAAATAAAAACAATATTTGAAAGAAACAATCATTATTTTTGGCCATGTAATGAGAAGAGAACAGCTGGAATATATTGTAACAACTGGAAAAATTGAGGGACGAAGAGATAGAGGGAAACAAAGAGAAAAGATACCAGACAACTTAAAATAATGGCTTGTCAGAAGGTTAACAACAGAAATGATAAATAACTGTGGTGATCGAAAGTTGTGGAGAGACATTATCACCTACGCCAGCAGACATGATACTTGATGATGGTTATGATTGCATTCATAGCGCTGATGCCAACTTGTTTTCTCTTGTATGTTTTGGGAAGCTACAAATGAGCCATCTTTTTATGTGAATATTGTAACTATATCACTGTTGCTCCTAAGTTTTCTCGATACATTCTAACAGTAATTATTCTTGTTTCCATCTATTAATCCATCTTTAAAACTAACTGATAGATTGGCTGACAAACTAACTAACTGACTGAATAACTAACTGAGTGACTGATTGATTGACTGACTGACTGACAAACTAACTGACAGATTGACTGACAAAATAACAAACTGATTGACTGACGAGGTAACTAACTGACTGACTAACTGACTGACTAACTGACTGACTAACTGACTTACTAAGTGATTGACTAATATTTGACGTGCCCAAGAGAATAAAATAACCAACACTTGAAATATCTAACATGAAATAAAATAAAGAGAAATTGGCCATAAGGCTGCTATATTTGAGCCAAATTAACAGCACAAAGGTCTTTGATAAGTGAGATCCAATGTCTGGCTCTCTCGGATAACTGCCAGACACGTATTCTTGTTTTGTATCGTCTCTTATCTTAAGGCTTATCGCTTGAAAAGTATTCTCTCCAAAGTATGTTTGAGATTATTTGGCGACATTTATTTTAAAAAGTGTTTTATTTCCTATCTAAAGTCTGGATAGATTATTTAAAAGAGTTCTTAAATGTTATGTAGAGTCAGTCTTAACATATGGATGTGAATCATGGACAATAAGACAACAAATAAGAAAATCACTGGAATCTGTAGAAATGTGGTTTTACAGAAGAATGTTGAGATTACCATGGGCAGCTAAGAAAAGTAATGAAGATGTTCTGAGAGAGGTCAAAGCAAAAAGAGAGCTAATTTCCAATATTAGGAAGAAACAATCATCATTTTTTGGCCATGTAATGAGAAGGGAACAACTAGAATATATTGTAACAACTGGGAAAATTGAGGGACTAAGACATAAAGGAAAGCAAAGAGAAAAAATAACAGACAGCTTAAGAGAATGGCTTGGCAGAAGGTCAACAACATAAATGGTAAATAACTGTCGAGATCGAAAATTGTAGAAAGACATGATCACCTACGCCAGCAGGCCTGGTACTTGATGATGAAGATGAATGTCTTGATGGATTTCCAATGTTTGCGTCCATATGTAAGATATGGTATCACACAGGAGTTGAACAGTCTAAGTTTTGTTTGTTTACTGCGTACTTTCGATCTCCAGATGGTTGTCACTTTGTTGAAAGCGTGTCATGCTAGTGCGATGCGTGTCATGCTAGAGCGATGCGTGTCATGCTAGTGCGATGCGTGTCATGCTAGAGCGATGCGTGTCATGCTAGTGTGATGCGTGTCATGCTAGTGCGATGCGTGTCATGCTAATGCGATGCGTGTCATGCTAGAGCGATGCGTGTCATGCTAGTGCGATGCGTGTCATGCTAGTGTGATGCGCGTCATGCTAGTGCGATGCGTGTCATGCTAGAGCGATGCGTGTCATGCTAGAGCGATGCGTGTCATGCTAGAGCGATGCGTGTCATGCTAGTGCGATGCGTGTCATGCTAGTGCGATGCGTGTCATGCTAGAGCGATGCGTGTCATGCTAGTGCGATGCGTGTCATGCTAGAGCGATGCGTGTCATGCTAGTGCGATGCGTGTCATGCTAGAGCGATGCGTGTCATGCTAGAGCGATGCGTGTCATGCTAGAGCGATGCGTGTCATGCTAGAGCGATGCGTGTCATGCTAGAGCGATGCGTGTCATGCTAGTGCGATGCGTGTCATGCTAGAGCGATGCGTGTCATGCTAGAGCGATGCGTGTCATGCTAGAGCGATGCGTGTCATGCTAGAGCGATGCGTGTCATGCTAGTGCGATGCGTGTCATGCTAGAGCGATGCGTGTCATGCTAGAGCGATGCGTGTCATGCTAGAGCGATGCGCGTCATGCTAGTGCGATGCGTGTCATGCTAATGCGATGCGTGTCATGCTAGAGCGATGCGTGTCATGCTAGTGCGATGCGCGTCATGCTAGTGCGATGCGTGTCATGCTAGAGCGATGCGTGTCATGCTAGTGCGATGCGTGTCATGCTAGTGCGATGCGTGTCATGCTAGAGCGATGCGTGTCATGCTAGTGCGATGCGTGTCATGCTAGTGCGATGCGTGTCATGCTAGAGCGATGCGTGTCATGCTAGAGCGATGCGTGTCATGCTAGTGCGATGCGCGTCATGCTAGTGCGATGCGTGTCATGCTAGAGCGATGCGCGTCATGCTAGTGCGATGCTTGTCATGCTAGAGCGATGCGTGTCATGCTAGAGCGATGCGTGTCATGCTAGAGCGATGCGTGTCATGCTAGAGCGATGCGTGTCATGCTAGTGCGATGCGTGTCATGCTAGTGCGATGCGTGTCATGCTAGTGTGATGCGTGTCATGCTAGAGCGATGCGTGTCATGCTAGAGCGATGCGTGTCATGCTAGTGTGATGCGCGTCATGCTAGAGCGATGCGTGTCATGCTAGAGCGATGCGTGTCATGCTAGTGTGATGCGTGTCATGCTAGAGCGATGCGTGTCATGCTAGTGTGATGCGTGTCATGCTAGAGCGATGCGTGTCATGCTAGTGTGATGCGTGTCATGCTAGAGCGATGCGTGTCATGCTAGAGCGATGCGTGTCATGCTAGTGTGATGCGCGTCATGCTAGTGCGATGCGTGTCATGCTAGAGCGATGCGTGTCATGCTAGTGTGATGCGCGTCATGCTAGTGCGATGCGTGTCATGCTAGAGCGATGCGTGTCATGCTAGTGCGATGCGTGTCATGCTAGTGCGATGCGTGTCATGCTAGTGCGATGCGTGTCATGCTAGTGCGATGCGTGTCATGATTTCTGATGTTCTGTCTCCTTGGCAATTGCTTGGGAGTAAATAAGTCCCAGTATAAAGCCATGAGCGAGTTTATGGTCGTTATGAACCATTATCATTATAATAATGCACGTGTTTCAGTGTTTGTACTACACAGCTGCAGAATTTGATGATTATTATTAGCAATCGTATTGTGCAATTATACGTTGTTTGTTTGGTATTCATTATTATCATCATGTACCGTGCCTACTGACGTAAGTGATTATGTATCTCCACAAATTCACATATCTACAGTAAAAGAAAAAAGTAAAGTATCCCTGTCTCGCCAAGTGGCGTATAGGGAATATGGTGTTAGTGACCATAAATTTTACAGACCTTCAGCACAGGTTTATTTTTTGGGGTAATGTGGTCGGCATTACGCCCGTGCCGCTTTACTTTCCCAGAAAAAAATCCGGTACCCATTTAAGGCTGGGTTAACCCGGAAGCCGTTGGTTGGGATCGAACCCTACCCCTTTTCCTTTGTAGTCCAGTTCACTAACCACTGAGCTATTGCGGCTCTCACATATCTACAGATGCTTAGTTACTCTCTCACTACTTCCCACTACATCATTCTCTCTTGTCTTTGTTCTCTCTGCTTCCATCTGTGTTTGGCAGCATCATATTTGTAATAATAATTTTGTTGATAAATGTACAAACTTTTATTGAGCATGTGTAGATTCCGTAACAAAGGTTGGTTGTCGTTGAAGACAATTCCACGTTATCTCTCGTTTCGATAAGGCCCCCTACTGATTTCCCAACCCACCTCATGATGTTCATTTTAATTAGTGCATGTCTTTGTTTCTCCTTTATTATACTCTTCCTTCTTAAATAACTTTTATTGTGTTGTTTATCTTTGTGTATGTCCGAACTATCTTACTTACATTCCCAAGACCTGTATTCAATCATTCTTTCTTCATTGTCAGTTCCCTCAAAACTTCATTATTTGTTTGATATTCTCCGTCAATAATATTCTTCATAGTTTTCGGTGAATTTATTTGACTTCATTCTGTTAATTTATAGTCCGTGTTTCTTTTTTTTATATGTTCCTCTATACGTGTCCTATATTTATATGTTTCTCTATACGTGTCTTATATTTATATGTTTCTCTATACGAGTCTTATATTTATTTGTATCTCTAAACGTGTCTTATATTTATGTTTCTCTATACGTGTCTTATATTTCTTTCTTTCTCTATACGTGTTTTATATTTATTTGTTTCTCTAAACGTGTCTTATATTTATGTTTCTCTAAACGTGTCTTATATTTATGTTTCTCTATACGTGTCTTATATTTATTTCTTTCTCTATACGTGTTTTACATTTATTTGTTTCTCTAAACGTGTCTTATATTTATATGTTTCTCTAAACGTGTATTATATTTATTTGTTTCTCTAAACGTGTATTATATTTATATGTTTCTCTAAACGTGTATTATATGTGTATATTCATCTTATGAAGCATTGGAAAACGGGCATTGGGACACATGGCTAAGCTCACAAAGTTCATGCGCCCTAAGAGTTCAAGAAAAGAGTTCAACGACTACAAGCTTATGCTGGCCAGCAACGACACGTTGGCTGCAGGTAAAGAAGATAATATCATAAGTTATATAGAGTGACAGTGTTCATTTGTGTGTTTTATACGCTCGTTAGTATAGTCAAGTAAAGTCTCCTCCTCAACTCCCCAACACATTTTACAATGTATGGGGAATATAGTGTTTAGTCTATATTTTACAATGTATGGGGAATATAGTGTTAAGTCAATATTTTACAATGTATGGGGAATATAGTGTTAAGTCAATATTTTACAATGTATGGGGACTATAGTGTTTAGTCTATATTTTACAATGTATGGGGAATATAGTGTTAAGCCAATATTTTACAATGTATGGGGACTATAGTGTTTAGTCTATATTTTACAATGTATGGGGAATATAGTGTTAAGTCTATATTTTACAATGTATGGGGACTATAGTGTTTAGTCTATATTTTACAATGTATGGGGACTATAGTGTTTAGTCTATATTTTACAATGTATGGGGACTATAGTGTTTAGTCTATATTTTACAATGTATGGGGAATATAGTGTTAAGCCAATATTTTACAATGTATGGGGACTATAGTGTTTAGTCTATATTTTACAATGTATGGGGAATATAGTGTTAAGTCTATATTTTACAATGACTACAGCACATATCATGTGGCCAGTACTGCGCCAGCATACTTTCCCAGAAAAAATACCGCATTCATTTAAGGCTTGGTGAACCTAGGAGACGTAGATCTGGATGGAACCGGACTACTTGACCTTCATAGTCCAGCTAGCTACTGACCAACCTCGGCTTCCTTTAACCGCATGCAGTTGTTGTAGTACTGTTTCTGCATTGACTAATTGAGCTGTGAAATTATACCCATATAACGATCTTCCATGCGCATGGCATAGACATGTACAAGTAATATCAAATTATAGACATGTACAAGTAATATCAAATTATAGACATGTACAAGTAATATCAAATTATAGACATGTACAAGTAATATCAAATTATAGACATGTACAAGTAATATCAAATTATAGAAATGTACAAGTAATATCAAATTATAGACATGTACAAGTAATATCAAATTATAGAAATGTACAAGTAATATCAAATTATAGACATGTACAAGTAATATCAAATTATAGACATGTACAAGTAATATCAAATTATAGAAATGTACAAGTAATATCAAATTATAGACATGTACAAGTAATATCAAATTATAGAAATGTACAAGTAATATCAAATTATAGACATGTACAAGTAATATCAAATTATAGAAATGTACAAGTAATATCAAATTATAGACATGTACAAGTAATATCAAATTATAGACATGTACAAGTAATATCAAATTATAGACATGTACAAGTAATATCAAATTATAGACATGTACAAGTAATATCAAATTATAGAAATGTACAAGTAATATCAAATTATAGACATGTACAAGTAATATCAAATTATAGAAATGTACAAGTAATATCAAATTATAGACATGTACAAGTAATATCAAATTATAGACATGTACAAGTAATATCAAATTATAGAAATGCAAAGATAATATCAAATTATAGAAATGGAAAGATAACTTCATATTATAGAAATGTAAAGATAATATCAAATTATAGAAATGGAAAGATAACTTCATATTATAGAAATGCAAAGATAATATCAAATTATAGAAATGGAAAGATAACTTCATATTGTAGAAATGTAAAGATAATATCAAATTATAGAAATGGAAAGATAACTTCATATTATAGAAATGCAAAGATAATATCAAATTATAGAAATGGAAAGATAACTTCATATTGTAGAAATGTAAAGATACGATCATATTATAGAAATGTAAAGATACGATCATATTATAGAAATGTAAAGATAAGATCAAACTGTAGAAATGTAAAGATACGATCATATTATAGAAATGTTAAGATACGATCATATTATAGTAATGTAAAGATACGATCATATTATAGTAATGTAAAGATACGATCATATTATAGTAATGTAAAGATAAACAGAAAGAAGAAATGACAGTCTTCAAGAGCGAGCTTAGTGTGTGCTCATGGAACATTGATATGTGCTTTGGTCAGCTGCTGAAAACTACTTCGCGTCTACTGGTTTTCTCAGAGCGATATGATGTCATGATCAACAACAAAGAACAATACAGATTTTTGAAAAACACACTCAGATAGCGACAGGTGAGTGAGTGTTTGTCTGGTCTGATCACAATATGAGACACAAATAACTAATAAGTAAAAAAAAAACGTAGCCACGATAGCTCAGTGGTTAGTGAACTGGATTACAAAGGACAAGGGGTAGAGTTCCATCCCAACCGACGGCTTCCGGTTCACCCAGCCTTAAATGGGCACCGGATTTTTTTCTGGGAAAGTAAAGCGGCACGGGCGTAATACCGACCACAGTATCCCAAAAATCATATGTCTGTAAAATGTATGGTCACTAACACCATATTCCCTATACGCCACTTGGCGTGACGGGGGTTCTTTACTTTTTATTTTAAAAAAAACGTCAAGATAAATTCAGTGAAAAGAGGAAAGGGCATCAGAGAAGTAATTTGTTATTCAAGAAAACGAAGAAATCAACGATGACACTATTTTGGTGAGAGCTAAATAAGAAAGCTATGAGGACATAGTAATTCAGCGAAAGTATTAATCTACGAAGAAACGTGATAAAACTTCTTCAACTTGTGATTACATCTTATCTAATCTACGGAAATGACTAAGGCAAGTGAAGACTGAAGAGACATGAGCAAATTATGGCTTCTTGATTTATCTTTTCTGGGAGAAAGATACAACTCGTCCAGTTGTCGACGATCGCATGCTAGAAGCATTGATTGTAAAAGTCAATCTTTACTTTCTCTCTGTACAACTAGAATTTCTGCAAGCACTACATTTTCTAATATAATTTTTGCCGTTAATTCGATATACAGAAGATGATGATTATTATTCCGCGGTACATCTTCCTTCTTATAATTGTGTCCAGGTATTTGACGCTCTTCATTTGTTTCAGATTTATCCCGCTTACTTGTATGGGGAGGGCTGTTTCTTGAATATGACCAGTTCTGTTTTCTCGCTGTTGTTTTATCTCTTCTTCTTCTACCTTTTTTAGCTCCCTGTGGAGCATAGGTCTTCAACAAACACTTTCCAAGTCGTTCTGTTTTTTGCCATTCGTTTAAGATAGTTCCATGTCTTTCCCATCATCTTTATCTCTGCTTCTGTCTGTCTTCTCCAAGAATTCCTCGGTCTTCCTCTTTGTCTTTTCCCCTGGGGATTCCAAAAAAGGGCGTGTTGTGTAATACTCTCAGTTGGCTTCTGCAGTGTGTGTCCTATCCAGCGCAGTCGTCTTCGCGGTATCTCTTTATCCGCTGGTATTTGACTGGTACATTTCCATAGTATTGTTTTCTCTCACTCTTATAATAATATTTCAATCAGCTAAAAATATAACAAGTAATATTTCATAACAATCTCAAAGCAAGTCGTCAAATGGGAACCAGAGAGTAAAATAAAAAAAGAGGCCGACTTGGTGAAACACTAAAAATAAAGCTGAGGCCGAGGCAACAATAGCAGGTATCACCTTCCTCTCCGATGTTGAGCAACTTGCACTCAACAGAGATGCGTGGCGAGATACACTGCGGGTCCTGTGAAAAGTCTGACACTTAATAACAAAGTTCGTCGGACAACAGAATCTAGGATGTCTCTATGCGCAGTTAGATAGAACGCTTCGTAACATACATAATGCAACATGGAAGTAAAATACTGTTTTGAATCACCTTATTACCTCACATCTTTTGTAGGTGGAGGGGAGGGGCGGGCAGCAGCGTTTTTCCATCCTACTCAGTAGAGTCAAGTACCCGTTCCTTTGTCAACTGGATTCACGGAGTGGGTCGAGCTGTCATCGACCCACGTTCATTCTATCGTAAAGCCAGCGCTTGTGTTATACTTTGTTTAAATGTAAATAACGTGATTCCGAGATGTATTTGTCAATGTTTAGATTCCAGTGATCTGGACGGCAAGTCAATAGAAGTGGCATCCTTGCTGGCCCGCACTTTGGATGAGCAGTACGAGGGCGCCTTCGCTGACACTCCGGAGTCTCAGTCTGGACAAGGCAAGAGGCGAGTCTGACTTTTAGTTTTGTGTAACTTCTGTTGTAACAACAACAATACACACGCACTCATATACACACCTACCTACCTACCTACCTACCTACATATCTACCTACCTACCTACCTACCTACCTACCTACCTACCTACCTACCTACACATATCTACCTACCTACCGAAATACCTACCTACATACCCACCTACCTATCTACCTACCTACTTACCTACCTACCTATTAGCTACCTACCTACCTACCTAAATACCTGCTTGCCTGGTTCCCTACCTAAATACCTGCCTGTCTGCTTGCCTGATTACCTACCTACCAGCCTGTCTGTCTGTCTATCTACCTGCTTTTTGTCTGCCTGTCTGTCTGTCCATCCATCCACCTATCCATCCATCCATCTATCTATCAAATCCATCCGTCCTTCCATCTGCCTGTCCATCCATCCATCTATCTATACAATTTATCTGTCCTTCCATCTGTGTCTCTCTGTCTATATATGTCTGTTTTTGTTAAAACTAGTAATCATGAAAAGCTTAATTCCAACAGATGACAAAATATACATGGAAAACAAACCAGTGGAAGAGATCGATCATTTTATCTATCTTGGAAGTCACATTGATCGAGAAGGGGATACAAGTAAAGAAATTAGAATCAGAATAGCTAAAGCAGCAATGTCTTTCAGAAGCCTTGAAAAGTTGTGGAAATTAAAACTAATCAGCACAAACACAAAACGTAGACTATTCAAATCAAATGTACTATCAACCCTTACGTATGCGTGTGAAAGCTGGAAAACAACAAAAGATATAGAAACAAAGTTGAACGCATTCGAAAATAAATGTCTAAGGAAAATACTTGGTATAGCGTGGAACGAATTCAAAACAAACGAGAAAATGTGAGAAATCGCCAATCAACCACTAATATCTTCAGTAATAAAGAAAAGACGATGGTCATATGTTGGACATGTGATGAGAAGAAATAACCGAATAGCAAAACAAGCACTGATGTGGAAAACAACAGGTAAGAGAAAAAGAGGAAGACCCAGAGAGACACTGAGAAGAACATTGATGAGAGAGGCAGGAGCAGCAGGAGTCGGCTCCCTCAATGAGATAGAGGTGCTTGCACAGAACAGAGACAAATGGCGAGATTTGATAAAATATCTTTAAAATAATTAAAAACTGATAGAACAAAAATTTAGATAAGAGAAGGAGTATCTTGGTCTACGCCTTATGGGCCGGTTACGGCTCGAAAGGTCAATAGATAGAGTAATCAGAAATCCCACAACAGCATGGGCAAAAATTTAAAAAAAAAATTGCCACTAGAAATAGATATTTCACCGGACTAATGGCTTTGCGGCGTATTAGCCCAACGTACAAGTTTATGAAAATAGGGTCTTGGTAGGAACACCGTTATCAGTGTGTAGCTGTATCAGCAAACTATTGATGCCAATATGCCGTTCCACATCTTCTTGATCATTGAAAAGTCTTGGCCGTGTCGGTTTTCTTAACAGATTTTGGAACTTTCTTAAGGAGCAATAGTCACTATTTATTTCCGTCAGTTAAAGTTTACAGAAGAAAGTAAAAAGTAAAGAGCCTTGTCACGCCAAGTGGCGTATAGGGAATATGGTGTTAGTGACCATAATTTGTATGACTTCAGCGCGTGATTTTTGGGGTAATGTGGTCGGTGCGACTCGTGCTGCTTTCTTTCTCAGGAAAAAAAAAATCCGGTACCTATTTAAAGCTGGGTGAACCTGGAAGCCGTCAATCAAGCGAACACGACATCTTGTCCGTAGGAGTCCAGTTCACTAACCGCTGAGCTATCGAGACTAAAAGTTTACACTTGAACACATTATTTTCAATATTAGTTTCCATACTTTATATATAGAAATGATTTTATATAAGAGAAAGAATAGGCACTGAACCAAGCTACGTTAAGAATGAACAAATAAAATGGTTTGCCCATCTATAAAGAATGCCATGTTATTCCCTATCATACAAAGCCTATATTAAAAGAAGAGAAGGGAGAAGAGAAAGAGGGAGACCAAGAGCTAGATTAACAGACAGCATCAAAGAAACACTCTAACAACATCAATTAGTAAAGACTGAAACCGCCAAAAGGGGGAGAACCAGGATTTAGTGTTTCCGTCGTCATCCGAGTGGATACAAGAGGAAGTGAAGAGAAAGAGAGAGAGAGAGAGAGAGAGAGAGAGAGAGAGAGAGAGAGAGACAGGGGGAGGGAGAGAGAGGGGGGGGGGGGAGAAAGGCATTTAGAAGCCTCGGTGGATGAGGGGTTGAAACGTTCCAGGTTCGATTCCAAGAAATGATTTTATTTTCACAGCCACAAGGCTTCGGAGTTCACCCAATCTCTAAAAATTGGTATTAGTGTTTTCTTTTTTCTGGCAGTTAAAGGTGGCCTGAATACCGACATCATCACCTAAAAATTGGTATTAGTGTTTTCTTTTTTCTGGCAGTTAAAGGTGGCCTGAATACCGACATCATCACCTAAAAATTGGTATTAGTGTTTTCTTTTTTCTGGCAGTTAAAGGTGGCCTGAATACCGACATCATCACCTAAAAATTGGTATTAGTGTTTTCTTTTTTCTGGCAGTTAAAGGTGGCCTGAATACCGACATCATCACCTAAAAATTGGTATTAGTGTTTTCTTTTTTCTGCAGTTAAATGTGGCCTGAATACCGACATCATCACCTAAAAATTGGTATTAGTGTTTTTTTTTTTCTGCAGTTAAAGGTGGCCTGAATACCGACATCATCACCTAAAAATTGGTATTAGTGTTTTCTTTTTTCTGCAGTTAAAGGTGGCCTGAATACCGACATCATCACCTAAAAATTGGTATTAGTGTTTTCTTTTTTCTGCAGTTAAAGGTGGCCTGAATACCGACATCATCACCTAAAAATTGGTATTAGTGTTTTCTTTTTTCTGCAGTTAAAGGTGGCCTGAATACCGACATCATCACCTAAAAATTGGTATTAGTGTTTTCTTTTTTCTGGCAGTTAAAGGTGGCCTGAATACCGACATCATCACCTAAAAATTGGTATTAGTGTTTTCTTTTTTCTGCAGTTAAAGGTGGCCTGAATACCGACATCATCACCTAAAAATTGGTATTAGTGTTTTCTTTTTTCTGGCAGTTAAAGGTGGCCTGAATACCGACATCATCACCTAAAAATTGGTATTAGTGTTTTCTTTTTCTGCAGTTAAAGGTGGCCTGAATACCGACATCATCACCTAAAAATTGGTATTAGTGTTTTCTTTTTTCTGCAGTTAAAGGTGGCCTGAATACCGACATCATCACCTAAAAATGTGCCATTGGCGAGTAAAAAACAAAATAGTCACCAGCCAGCGTATTTTAAAGACAAATAATATCAGTTGAATCTTGACCGTGAAAACGTTTACTTACACCTGACATAACAGCATATCTAACTGTCAAACTAAACTTAGCAACGTTTTATTAACGAACATCATCATCATCGAGTGCCTTCTCCGTAACGAAGGTAGACTACCATGGATTGCCATTCTACTCTGTTTCTTGCTTTGATGGTGCAGGCTTGTCATAGATTGACTTGCCCATCTTTTGATGTTACTCGTCCATGTTAGTCTTTTAACGAACAGTTTATGCAAATGTTACAGGTCAAAGGTCCCTTTCATCCTAGAAGACTCTCTAACCAAGGCACAAGATTTCCAAGTAAGTTCCATTCAATTATCCATGAATTAAGAATACTGTTAGTGTCTTTACTATTTTCTTTTTTTCGTTTCTACTATACTACTACTACTACTACTACTACTACTACTACTACAACTATTACTACTACTATTACTACTACTACTACTACTACTATTACTACTACTACTACTATTACTACTACTACTACTACTACTAATACTACTACTACTACTACTACTACAGCATTTTATTTTCTTTGTTTTTTTCTTCTCTTTTTCATTTGCATTCTAGCATCAAAATGAGAGATTATTAACGATTTTTTGCTCTTTGACTGATCTCTTCTGCCGCGTTTCTAATATTCCGTATACCAATATTCCGTATACCAATATTCCGTGTACCAATATTCTGTGTACCAATATTCCGTGTACCAATATTCAGTGTACCAATATTCCGTATACCAATATTCCGTGTACCAATATTCCGCATACCAATATTCCGCGTACCAATATTCCGCGTACCAATATTCCGTGTACCAATATTCCGCGTACCAATATTCCGTGTACCATATTCCGTACCAATTTCTGTGTACCAATATTCCGCGTACCAATATTCCGCGTACCAATATTCCGCGTACCAATATTCCGCGTACCAATATTCCGCGTACCAATATTCCGCGTACCAATATTCAGTGTACCAATATTCCGCGTACCAATATTCCGCGTACCAATATTCCGCGTACCAATATTCCGTGTACCAATATTCAGTGTACCGATATTCAGTGTACCGATATTCCGCGTACCAATATTCAGTGTACCAATATTCCGTGTACCAATATTCCGTACAATATTCCGTACCAATGTGTACCAATATTCCGTGTACCAATATTCCGTGTGTACCAATATTCCGTGTACGTACCAATATTCCGTGTGTACCAATATTCCGTGTACCGTACCAATATTCCGCGTACCAATATTCCGTGTACCAATATTCCGTGTACCAATATTCCGTGTACCAATATTCCGTGTACCAATATTCCGTGTACCAATATTCGTGTACCAATATTCAGTGTACCAATATTCAGTGTACCAATATTCCGTGTACCAATATTCAGTGTACCAATATTCCGTGTACCAATATTCCGTGTACCAATATTCCGTGTACCAATATTCCGTGTACCAATATTCCGTGTACCAATATTCCACGAGCACGCATTCTTGGTCTGTTGTTGTCATGTAGACTTTCTTTGTAGTTAAAATAATAATAAAACGTAATTTAAAAAATGTAAAAAGCCTCGTCACGCAAAGTGGCGTATAGGGAATATGGTGTTAGTGACTACAGTTGTTATAGGCCTTCAGCACATGATTTTTAGGGTAATGTGGTCGGTATTACGCCCGTGCCGCGTTACTTTCCCAGAAAAAGTCTGGTACCCATTTAAGGATGGATGAACCCGGAAGCCGTCGATCAGAACCGAACCCGACCTCTAGTCCTTTATAGTCCACTTCACTAACCACTGAGCTATCGCGGCTCCCCTTTTCGTAGTTGTGTGCATTAGTTATTTCTGTCTTGTTTTTGGGCCAAATAATGTAATTCTTTAGTTTCTTAATGAAGATTACGTTCTAGATTCTACAGCGATCTTTGTGTGAACTATTAACGGTACTATTGGCCAATATTCTGACATACTTCGATTTCAAATATGAGCCTATTTCCGTTGTTTATTTGTTGATATATGCCGCCAGACGTCCTAGATATTTGAATTCTTTGTGTTTGCTTCTTCCATATCATGAACTTTCTGTGTTATGTCTTTATGAAGCAGCATTCTTTACCTTAGTCTGATTCATGTTATTTTCTGTGTTATGTCTTTATGAAGCAACATTCTTTACCTTAGTCTGATCCATGTTATTTTCTGTGTCATGTCTTTATGAAGCAATATTCTTTACCTTTGTCTGATCCATGTTATTTTCTGTGTTATGTCTTTATGAAGCAATATTCTTTATTCTTTACCTTAGTCTTTATCCATGTTATTTTCTGTGTTATGTCTTTATGAAGCAATATTCTTTACCTTAGTCTGATCCATGTTATTTTCTGTGTTATGTCTTTATGAAGCAGCATTCTTTACCTTAGTCTGATCCATGTTATTTTCTGTGTCATGTCTTTATGAAGCAGCATTCTTTACCTTAGTCTGATCCATGTTATTTTCTGTGTCATGTCTTTATGAAGCAATATTCTATACCTTAGTCTGATCCATGTTATTCTCTGTGTTATGTCTTTATGAAGCAGCATTCTTTACATTAGTCTGATCCATGTTACTTTCTGTGTCATGTCTTTATGAAGCAGAATACTTTACCTTAGTCTGATCCATGTTATTTTCTGTGTTATGTCTTTATGAAGCAACATTCTTTACCTTAGTCTGATCCATGTTATTTTCTGTGTTATGTCTTTATGAAGCAGCATTCTTTACCTTAGTCTGATCCATGTTATTTTCTGTGTCATGTCTTTATGAAGCAACATTCTTTACCTTAGTCTGATCCATGTTATTTTCTGTGTTATGTCTTTATGAAGCAGCATTCTTTACCTTAGTCTGATCCATGTTATTTTCTGTGTTATGTCTTTATGAAGCAACATTCTTTACCTTAGTCTGATCCATGTTATTTTCTATGTTATGTCTTTATGAAGCAGCATTCTTTACATTAGTCTGATCCATGTTATTTTCTGTGTTATGTCTTTATGAAGCAGCATTCTTTACCTTAGTCTGATCCATGTTATTTTCTGTGTTATGTCTTTATGAAGCAGCATTCTTTACCTTAGTCTGATCCATGTTATTTTTTGTGTCATGTCTTTATGAAGTAGCATTCTTTACCTTAGTCTGATCCGTGTTATTTTCTGTGTCATGTCTTTATGAAGCAGCATTCTTTACCTTAGTCTGATCCATGTTATTTTCTGTGTTATGTCTTTATGAAGCAGCATTCTTTACCTTAGTCTGATCCATGTTATTTTCTGTGTTATGTCTTTATGAAGCAGCATTCTTTACCTTAGTCTGATCCATGTTATTTTCTGTGTTATGTCTTTATGAAGCAGCATTCTTTACCTTAGTCTGATCCATGTTATTTTCTGTGTTATGTCTTTATGAAGCAGCATTCTTTACCTTAGTCTGATCCATGTTATTTTCTGTGTCATGTCTTTATGAAGCAGAATTCTTTACCTTAGTCTGATCAATGTTATTTTCTGTGTTATGTCTTTATGAAGCAGCATTCTTTACCTTAGTCTGATCCATGTTATTTTCTGTGTTATGTCTTTATGAAGCAATATTCTTTACCTTAGTCTGATCCGTGTTATTTTCTGTGTCATGTCTTTATGAAGCAGCATTCTTTACCTCAGTCTGCTCCATGTTATTTTCTGTGTTATGTCTTTATGAAGCAACATTTTTTACCTTAGTCTGATCCATGTTATTTTCTGTGTTATGTCTTTATGAAGCAGCATTCTTTACCTTAGTCTGATCCGTGTTATTTTATGTGTTATGTCTTTATGAAGCAGCATTCTTTACCTTAGTCTGATCCATGTTATTTTCTGTGTTATGTCTTTATGAAGCAGCATTCTTTACCTTAGTCTGATCCATGTTATTTTCTGTGTTATGTCTTTATGAAGCAGCATTCTTTACCTTAGTCTGATTCGTGTTATTTTCTGTTTTATGTCTTTATGAAGCAACATTCTTTACCTTAGTCTGATCCATGTTATTTTATGTGTTATGTCTTTATGAAGCAGCATTCTTTACCTTAGTCTGATTCATGTTATTTTCTGTGTTATGTCTTTATGAAGCAACATTCTTTACCTTAGTCTGATCCATGTTATTTTCTGTGTCATGTCTTTATGAAGCAATATTCTTTACCTTTGTCTGATCCATGTTATTTTATGTGTTATGTCTTTATGAAGCAATATTCTTTACCTTAGTCTGATCCATGTTATTTTCTGTGTTATGTCTTTATGAAGCAATATTCTTTACCTTTGTCTGATCCATGTTATTTTCTGTGTTATGTCTTTATGAAGCAACATTCTTTACCTTAGTCTTATCCATGTTATTTTCTGTGTTATGTCTTTATGAAGCAATATTCTTTACCTTAGTCTGATCCATGTTATTTTCTGTGTTATGTCTTTATGAAGCAGCATTCTTTACCTTAGTCTGATCCATGTTATTTTCTGTGTCATGTCTTTATGAAGCAGCATTCTTTACCTTAGTCTGATCCATGTTATTTTCTGTGTCATGTCTTTATGAAGCAATATTCTATACCTTAGTCTGATCCATGTTATTCTCTGTGTTATGTCTTTATGAAGCAGCATTCTTTACATTAGTCTGATCCATGTTACTTTCTGTGTCATGTCTTTATGAAGCAGAATACTTTACCTTAGTCTGATCCATGTTATTTTCTGTGTTATGTCTTTATGAAGCAACATTCTTTACCTTAGTCTGATCCATGTTATTTTCTGTGTTATGTCTTTATGAAGCAGCATTCTTTACCTTAGTCTGATCCATGTTATTTTCTGTGTCATGTCTTTATGAAGCAACATTCTTTACCTTAGTCTGATCCATGTTATTTCTGTGTTATGTCTTTATGAAGCAGCATTCTTTACTTAGTCTGATCCATGTTATTTTCTGTGTCATGTCTTTATGAAGCAGACATTCTTTACCTTAGTCTGATCCATGTTATTTTCTGTGTTATGTCTTTATGAAGCAACATTCTTTACCTTAGTCTGATCCATGTTATTTTCTGTGTTATGTCTTTATGAAGCAGCATTCTTTACCTTAGTCTGATCCATGTTATTTTCTGTGTCATGTCTTTATGAAGCAACATTCTTTACCTTAGTCTGATCCATGTTATTTTCTGTGTTATGTCTTTATGAAGCAGCATTCTTTACCTTAGTCTGATCCATGTTATTTTCTGTGTTATGTCTTTATGAAGCAACATTCTTTACCTTAGTCTGATCCATGTTATTTTCTGTGTTATGTCTTTATGAAGCAGCATTCTTTACCTTAGTCTGATCCATGTTATTTTCTGTGTTATGTCTTTATGAAGCAGCATTCTTTACCTTAGTCTGATCCATGTTATTTTCTGTGTTATGTCTTTATGAAGCAGCATTCTTTACCTTAGTCTGATCCATGTTATTTTCTGTGTTATGTCTTTATGAAGCAGCATTCTTTACCTTAGTCTGATCCGTGTTATTTTCTGTGTCATGTCTTTATGAAGCAGCATTCTTTACCTTAGTCTGATCCATGTTATTTTCTGTGTTATGTCTTTATGAAGCAGCATTCTTTACCTTAGTCTGATCCATGTTATTTTCTGTGTTATGTCTTTATGAAGCAATTCTTTACCTTAGTCTGATCCATGTTATTTTCTGTGTTATGTCTTTATGAAGCAGCATTCTTTACCTTAGTCTGATCCATGTTATTTTCTGTGTTATGTCTTTATGAAGCAGCATTCTTTACCTTAGTCTGATCCATGTTATTTTCTGTGTTATGTCTTTATGAAGCAGCATTCTTTACCTTAGTCTGATCCATGTTATTTTCTGTGTTATGTCTTTATGAAGCAGCATTCTTTACCTTAGTCTGATCCATGTTATTTTCTGTGTTATGTCTTTATGAAGCAGCATTCTTTACCTTAGTCTGATCCATGTTATTTTCTGTGTTATGTCTTTATGAAGCAGCATTCTTTACCTTAGTCTGATCCATGTTATTTTCTGTGTTATGTCTTTATGAAGCAACATTTTTTACCTTAGTCTGATCCATGTTATTTTCTGTGTTATGTCTTTATGAAGCAGCATTCTTTACCTTAGTCTGATCCGTGTTATTTTCTGTGTTATGTCTTTATGAAGCAGCATTCTTTACCTTAGTCTGATCCATGTTATTTTCTGTGTTATGTCTTTATGAAGCAGCATTCTTTACCTTAGTCTGATCCATGTTATTTTCTGTGTTATGTCTTTATGAAGCAGCATTCTTTACCTTAGTCTGATCCATGTTATTTTCTGTGTTATGTCTTTATGAAGCAACATTCTTTACCTTAGTCTGATCCATGTTATTTTCTGTGTTATGTCTTTATGAAGCAGCATTCTTTACCTTAGTCTGATCCATGTTATTTTCTGTGTTATGTCTTTATGAAGCAGCATTCTTTACCTTAGTCTGATCCATGTTATTTTCTGTGTTATGTCTTTATGAAGCAACATTCTTTACCTTAGTCTGATCCATGTTATTTTCTGTGTTATGTCTTTATGAAGCAGCATTCTTTACCTTAGTCTGATCCATGTTATTTTCTGTGTTATGTCTTTATGAAGCAGCATTCTTTACCTTAGTCTGATCCATGTTATTTTCTGTGTTATGTCTTTATGAAGCAACATTCTTTACCTTAGTCTGATCCATGTTATTTTCTGTGTTATGTCTTTATGAAGCAATATTCTTTACCTTAGTCTGATCCATGTTATTTTCTGTGTTATGTCTTTATGAAGCAGCATTCTTTACCTTAGTCTGATCCATGTTATTTTCTGTGTCATGTCTTTATGAAGCAGCATTCTTTACCTTAGTCTGATCCATGTTATTTTCTGTGTTATGTCTTTATGAAGCAATATTCTTTACCTTAGTCTGATCCATGTTATTTTCTGTGTTATGTCTTTATGAAGCAGCATTCTTTACCTTAGTCTGATCCATGTTATTTCTGTGTCATGTCTTTATGAAGCAGCATTCTTTACCTTAGTCTGATCCATGTTATTTTCTGTGTTATGTCTTTATGAAGCAACATTCTTTACCTTAGTCTGATCCATGTTATTTTCTGTGTTATGTCTTTATGAAGCAGCATTCTTTACCTTAGTCTGATCCATGTTATTTTCTGTGTCATGTCTTTATGAAGCAACATTCTTTACCTTAGTCTGATCCATGTTATTTTCTGTGTTATGTCTTTATGAAGCAGCATTCTTTACCTTAGTCTGATCCATGTTATTTTCTGTGTTATGTCTTTATGAAGCAACATTCTTTACCTTAGTCTGATCCATGTTATTTTCTATGTTATGTCTTTATGAAGCAGCATTCTTTACATTAGTCTGATCCATGTTATTTTCTGTGTTATGTCTTTATGAAGCAGCATTCTTTACCTTAGTCTGATCCATGTTATTTTCTGTGTTATGTCTTTATGAAGCAACATTCTTTACCTTAGTCTGATCCATGTTATTTTTTGTGTCATGTCTTTATGAAGTAGCATTCTTTACCTTAGTCTGATCCGTGTTATTTTCTGTGTCATGTCTTTATGAAGCAGCATTCTTTACCTTAGTCTGATCCATGTTATTTTCTGTGTTATGTCTTTATGAAGCAGCATTCTTTACCTTAGTCTGATCCATGTTATTTTCTGTGTTATGTCTTTATGAAGCAGCATTCTTTACCTTAGTCTGATCCATGTTATTTTCTGTGTTATGTCTTTATGAAGCAGCATTCTTTACCTTAGTCTGATCCATGTTATTTTCTGTGTTATGTCTTTATGAAGCAGCATTCTTTACCTTAGTCTGATCCATGTTATTTTCTGTGTCATGTGTTTATGAAGCAGAATTCTTTACCTTAGTCTGATCATGTTATTTTCTGTGTTATGTCTTTATGAAGCAGCATTCTTTACCTTAGTCTGATCCATGTTATTTTCTGTGTTATGTCTTTATGAAGCAATATTCTTTACCTTAGTCTGATCCGTGTTATTTTCTGTGTCATGTCTTTATGAAGCAGCATTCTTTACCTCAGTCTGCTCCATGTTATTTTCTGTGTTATGTCTTTATGAAGCAACATTTTTACCTTAGTCTGATCCATGTTATTTTCTGTGTTATGTCTTTATGAAGCAGCATTCTTTACCTTAGTCTGATCCGTGTTATTTTATGTGTTATGTCTTTATGAAGCAGCATTCTTTACCTTAGTCTGATCCATGTTATTTTCTGTGTTATGTCTTTATGAATCAGCATTCTTTACCTTAGTCTGATCCATGTTATTCTCTGTGTTATGTCTTTATGAAGCAGCATTCTTTACCTTAGTCTGATTCGTGTTATTTTCTGTTTTATGTCTTTATGAAGCAACATTCTTTACCTTAGTCTGATCCATGTTATTTTATGTGTTATGTCTTTATGAAGCAGCATTCTTTACCTTAGTCTGATCCATGTTATTTTCTGTGTTATGTCTTTATGAAGCAGCATTCTTTACCTTAGTCTGATCCATGTTATTTTCTGTGTCATGTCTTTATGAAGCAGCATTCTTTACCTTAGTCTGATCCATGTTATTTTCTGTGTTATGTCTTTATGAAGCAGCATTCTTTACCTTAGTCTGATCCATGTTATTCTCTGTGTTATGTCTTTATGAAGCAGCTTTCTTTACCTTAGTCTGATCCATGTTATTCTCTGTGTCATGTCTTTATGAAGCAGCATTCTTTACCTTAGTCTGATCCGTGTTATTTTCTGTGTCATGTCTTTATGAAGCAGCATTCTTTACCTCAGTCTGATCCATGTTATTTTCTGTGTTATGTCTTTATGAAGCAACATTTTTTACCTTAGTCTGATCCATGTTATTTTCTGTGTTATGTCTTTATGAAGCAGCATTCTTTACCTTAGTCTGATCAATGTTATTCTCTGTGTTATGTCTTTATGAAGCAGCATTCTTTACCTTAGTCTGATCCATGTTTTTTATGTGTTATGTCTTTATGAAGCAATATTCTTTACCTTAGTCTGATCCATGTTATTTTCTGTGTTATGTCTTTATGAAGCAATATTCTTTACCTTAGTCTGATCCATGTTATTCTCTGTGTTATGTCTTTATGAAGCAACATTCTTTACCTTAGTCTGATCCATGTTATTTACTGTGTTATGTCTTTATGAAGCAATATTCTTTACCTTAGTCTGATCCGTGTTGTTTTCTGTGTTATGTCTTTATGAAGCAGCATTCTTTACCTTAGTCTGATCCATGTTATTTTCTGTGTTATGTCTTTATGAAGCAACATTCTTTACCTTAGTCTGATCCATGATATTTACTGTGTTATGTCTTTATGAAGCAGCATTCTTTATCTTAGTCTGATCCATGTTATTTTCTGTGTTATGTCTTTATGAAGCAACATTCTTTACCTTAGTCTGATCCATGTTATTTTCTGTGTTATGTCTTTATGAAGCAACATTCTTTACCTTAGTCTGATCCATGTTATTTTCTGTGTTATGCCTTTATGAAGCAGCATTCTTTACTTAGTATGATCCATGTTATTTTCTGTGTCATGTCTTTATGAAGCAACATTCTTTACCTTAGTCTGATCCATGTTATTTTCTGTGTTATGTCTTTATGAAGCAACATTCTTTACCTTAGTCTGATCCATGTTATTTTCTGTGTTATGTCTTTATGAAGCAACATTCTTTACCTTAGTCTGATCCATGTTATTTTCTGTGTTATGTCTTTATGAAGCAACATTCTTTACCTTAGTCTGACCATGTTATTTTCTGTGTCATGTCTTTATGAAGCAACATTCTTTACCTTAGTCTGATCCATGTTATTTTCTGTGTCATGTCTTTATGAAGCAACATTCTTTACCTTAGTCTGATCCGTGTTATTTTCATTGTTATGTCTTTATGAAGCAATATTCTTTACCTTAGTCTGATCCATGTTATTCTCTGTGTTATGTCTTTATGAAGCAGCATTCTTTACCTTAGTCTGATCCATATTATTCTCTGTGTCATGTCTTTATGAAGTAGCATTCTTTACCTTAGTCTGATCCGTGTTATTTTCTGTGTTATGTCTTTATGAAGCAACATTCTTTACCTTAGTCTGATCCGTGTTATTTTCTGTGTTATGTCTTTATGAAGCAACATTCTTTACCTTAGTCTGATCCATGTTATTTTCTGTGTTATGTCTTTATGAAGCAATATTCTTTACCTTAGTCTGATCCATGCTATTTTCTGTGTTATGTCTTTATGAAGCAGCATTCTTTACCTTAGTCTGATCCATGTTATTTTCTGTGTTATGTCTTTATGAAGCAGCATTCTTTACCTTAGTCTGATCCATGTTATTTTTGTGTCATGTCTTTATGAAGTAGCATTCTTTACCTTAGTCTGATCCGTGTTATTTTCTGTGTCATGTCTTTATGAAGCAGCATTCTTTACCTTAGTCTGATCCATGTTATTTTCTGTGTTATGTCTTTATGAAGCAGCATTCTTTACCTTAGTCTGATCCATGTTATTTTCTGTGTTATGTCTTTATGAAGCAGCATTCTTTACCTTAGTCTGATCCATGTTATTTTCTGTGTTATGTCTTTATGAAGCAGCATTCTTTACCTTAGTCTGATCCATGTTATTTTCTGTGTTATGTCTTTATGAAGCAGCATTCTTTACCTTAGTCTGATCCATGTTATTTTCTGTGTCATGTGTTTATGAAGCAGAATTCTTTACCTTAGTCTGATCAATGTTATTTTCTGTGTTATGTCTTTATGAAGCAGCATTCTTTACCTTAGTCTGATCCATGTTATTTTCTGTGTTATGTCTTTATGAAGCAATATTCTTTACCTTAGTCTGATCCGTGTTATTTTCTGTGTCATGTCTTTATGAAGCAGCATTCTTTACCTCAGTCTGATCCATGTTATTTTCTGTGTTATGTCTTTATGAAGCAACATTTTTACCTTAGTCTGATCCATGTTATTTTCTGTGTTATGTCTTTATGAAGCAGCATTCTTTACCTTAGTCTGATCCGTGTTATTTTCTGTGTTATGTCTTTATGAAGCAGCATTCTTTACCTTAGTCTGATCCATGTTATTTTCTGTGTTATGTCTTTATGAAGCAGCATTCTTTACCTTAGTCTGATCCATGTTATTCTCTGTGTTATGTCTTTATGAAGCAGCATTCTTTACCTTAGTCTGATTCGTGTTATTTTCTGTTTTATGTCTTTATGAAGCAACATTCTTTACCTTAGTCTGATCCATGTTATTTTATGTGTTATGTCTTTATGAAGCAGCATTCTTTACCTTAGTCTGATCCATGTTATTTTCTGTGTTATGTCTTTATGAAGCAGCATTCTTTACCTTAGTCTGATCCATGTTATTTTCTGTGTCATGTCTTTATGAAGCAGCATTCTTTACCTTAGTCTGATCCATGTTATTTTCTGTGTTATGTCTTTATGAAGCAGCATTCTTTACCTTAGTCTGATCCATGTTATTCTCTGTGTTATGTCTTTATGAAGCAGCTTTCTTTACCTTAGTCTGATCCATGTTATTCTCTGTGTCATGTCTTTATGAAGCAGCATTCTTTACCTTAGTCTGATCCGTGTTATTTTCTGTGTCATGTCTTTATGAAGCAGCATTCTTTACCTCAGTCTGATCCATGTTATTTTCTGTGTTATGTCTTTATGAAGCAACATTTTTTACCTTAGTCTGATCCATGTTATTTTCTGTGTTATGTCTTTATGAAGCAGCATTCTTTACCTTAGTCTGATCAATGTTATTCTCTGTGTTATGTCTTTATGAAGCAGCATTCTTTACCTTAGTCTGATCCATGTTTTTTATGTGTTATGTCTTTATGAAGCAATATTCTTTACCTTAGTCTGATCCATGTTATTTTCTGTGTTATGTCTTTATGAAGCAATATTCTTTACCTTAGTCTGATCCATGTTATTCTCTGTGTTATGTCTTTATGAAGCAACATTCTTTACCTTAGTCTGATCCATGTTATTTACTGTGTTATGTCTTTATGAAGCAATATTCTTTACCTTAGTCTGATCCGTGTTGTTTTCTGTGTTATGTCTTTATGAAGCAGCATTCTTTACCTTAGTCTGATCCATGTTATTTTCTGTGTTATGTCTTTATGAAGCAACATTCTTTACCTTAGTCTGATCCATGATATTTACTGTGTTATGTCTTTATGAAGCAGCATTCTTTATCTTAGTCTGATCCATGTTATTTTCTGTGTTATGTCTTTATGAAGCAACATTCTTTACCTTAGTCTGATCCATGTTATTTTCTGTGTTATGTCTTTATGAAGCAACATTCTTTACCTTAGTCTGATCCATGTTATTTTCTGTGTTATGCCTTTATGAAGCAGCATTCTTTACCTTAGTATGATCCATGTTATTTTCTGTGTCATGTCTTTATGAAGCAACATTCTTTACCTTAGTCTGATCCATGTTATTTTCTGTGTTATGTCTTTATGAAGCAACATTCTTTACCTTAGTCTGATCCATGTTATTTTCTGTGTTATGTCTTTATGAAGCAACATTCTTTACCTTAGTCTGATCCATGTTATTTTCTGTGTTATGTCTTTATGAAGCAACATTCTTTACCTTAGTCTGATTCATGTTATTTTCTGTGTTATGTCTTTATGAAGCAACATTCTTTACCTTAGTCTGATCCATGTTATTTTCTGTGTCATGTCTTTATGAAGCAACATTCTTTACCTTAGTCTGATCCATGTTATTTTCTGTGTCATGTCTTTATGAAGCAACATTCTTTACCTTAGTCTGATCCGTGTTATTTTCATGTGTTATGTCTTTATGAAGCAATATTCTTTACCTTAGTCTGATCCATGTTATTCTCTGTGTTATGTCTTTATGAAGCAGCATTCTTTACCTTAGTCTGATCCATATTATTCTCTGTGTCATGTCTTTATGAAGTAGCATTCTTTACCTTAGTCTGATCCGTGTTATTTTCTGTGTTATGTCTTTATGAAGCAACATTCTTTACCTTAGTCTGATCCGTGTTATTTTCTGTGTTATGTCTTTATGAAGCAACATTCTTTACCTTAGTCTGATCCATGTTATTTTCTGTGTTATGTCTTTATGAAGCAGCATTCTTTACCTTAGTCTGATCCATGTTATTTTCTGTGTTATGTCTTTATGAAGCAGCATTCTTTACCTTAGTCTGATCCATGTTATTTTCTGTGTCATGTCTTTATGAAGCAGCATTCTTTACCTTAGTCTGATCCATGTTATTTTCTGTGTCATGTCTTTATGAAGCAATATTCTTTACCTTAGTCTGATCCATGTTATTCTCTGTGTTATGTCTTTATGAAGCAGCATTCTTTACCTTAGTCTGATCCATGTTATTTTCTGTGTCATGTCTTTATGAAGCAGCATTCTTTACCTTAGTCTGATCCATGTTATTTTCTGTGTCATGTCTTTATGAAGCAGAATTCTTTACCTTAGTCTGATCCATGTTATTTTCTGTGTTATGTCTTTATGAAGCAACATTCTTTACCTTAGTCTGATCCATGTTATTTTCTGTGTTATGTCTTTATGAAGCAGCATTCTTTACCTTAGTCTGATCCATGTTATTTTCTGTGTTATGTCTTTATGAAGCAACATTCTTTACCTTAGTCTGATCCATGTTATTTTCTGTGTTATGTCTTTATGAAGCAGCATTCTTTACCTTAGTCTGATCCATGTTATTTTCTGTGTTATGTCTTTATGAAGCAACATTCTTTACCTTAGTCTGATCCATGTTATTTTCTGTGTTATGTCTTTATGAAGCAGCATTCTTTACCTTAGTCTGATCCATGTTATTTTCTGTGTTATGTCTTTATGAAGCAGCATTCTTTACCTTAGTCTGATCCATGTTATTTTCTGTGTTATGTCTTTATGAAGCAGCATTCTTTACCTTAGTCTGATCCATGTTATTTTCTGTGTCATGTCTTTATGAAGCAGCATTCTTTACCTTAGTCTGATCCGTGTTATTTTCTGTGTCATGTCTTTATGAAGCAGCATTCTTTACCTTAGTCTGATCCATGTTATTTTCTGTGTTATGTCTTTATGAAGCAGCATTCTTTACCTTAGTCTGATCCATGTTATTTTCTGTGTTATGTCTTTATGAAGCAGCATTCTTTACCTTAGTCTGATCCATGTTATTTTCTGTGTTATGTCTTTATGAAGCAGCATTCTTTACCTTAGTCTGATCCATGTTATTTTCTGTGTTATGTCTTTATGAAGCAGCATTCTTTACCTTAGTCTGATCCATGTTATTTTCTGTGTCATGTCTTTATGAAGCAGAATTCTTTACCTTAGTCTGATCCATGTTATTTTCTGTGTTATGTCTTTATGAAGCAGCATTCTTTACCTTAGTCTGATCCATGTTATTTTCTGTGTTATGTCTTTATGAAGCAACATTCTTTACCTTAGTCTGATCCATGTTATTTTCTGTGTTATGTCTTTATGAAGCAGCATTCTTTACCTTAGTCTGATCCATGTTATTTTCTGTGTTATGTCTTTATGAAGCAACATTCTTTACCTTAGTCTGATCCATGTTATTTTCTGTGTTATGTCTTTATGAAGCAGCATTCTTTACCTTAGTCTGATCCATGTTATTTTCTGTGTTATGTCTTTATGAAGCAGCATTCTTTACCTTAGTCTGATCCATGTTATTTTCTGTGTTATGTCTTTATGAAGCAGCATTCTTTACCTTAGTCTGATCCATGTTATTTTCTGTGTTATGTCTTTATGAAGCAGCATTCTTTACCTTAGTCTGATCCATGTTATTTTCTGTGTTATGTCTTTATGAAGCAGCATTCTTTACCTTAGTCTGATCCATGTTATTTTCTGTGTTATGTCTTTATGAAGCAGCATTCTTTACCTTAGTCTGATCCATGTTATTTTCTGTGTTATGTCTTTATGAAGCAGCATTCTTTACCTTAGTCTGATCCATGTTATTTTCTGTGTCATGTCTTTATGAAGCAGCATTCTTTACCTTAGTCTGATCCATGTTATTTTCTGTGTTATGTCTTTATGAAGCAGCATTCTTTACCTTAGTCTGATCCATGTTATTTTCTGTGTTATGTCTTTATGAAGCAGCATTCTTTACCTTAGTCTGATCCATGTTATTCTCTGTGTTATGTCTTTATGAAGCAGCATTCTTTACCTTAGTCTGATCCATGTTTTTTCTGTGTTATGTCTTTATGAAGCAGCATTCTTTACCTTAGTCTGATCCATGTTATTTTCTGTGTTATGTCTTTATGAAGCAACATTCTTTACCTTAGTCTGATCCATGTTATTTCTGTGTTATGTCTTTATGAAGCAACATTCTTTACCTTAGTCTGATCCATGTTATTCTGTGTTATGTCTTTATGAAGCAGCATTCTTTACCTTAGTCTGATCCATGTTATTTTCTGTGTTATGTCTTTATGAAGCAGCATTCTTTACCTTAGTCTGATCCATGTTATTTTCTGTGTTATGTCTTTATGAAGCAACATTCTTTACCTTAGTCTGATCCATGTTATTTTCTGTGTTATGTCTTTATGAAGCAGCATTCTTTACCTTAGTCTGATCCATGTTATTTTCTGTGTTATGTCTTTATGAAGCAACATTCTTTACCTTAGTCTGATCCATGTTATTTTCTGTGTTATGTCTTTATGAAGCAACATTCTTTACCTTAGTCTGATCCATGTTATTTTCTGTGTTATGTCTTTATGAAGCAGCATTCTTTACCTTAGTCTGATCCATGTTATTTTCTGTGTTATGTCTTTATGAAGCAGCATTCTTTACCTTAGTCTGATCCATGTTATTTTCTGTGTTATGTCTTTATGAAGCAACATTCTTTACCTTAGTCTGATCCATGTTATTTTCTGTGTTATGTCTTTATGAAGCAACATTCTTTACCTTAGTCTGATCCATGTTATTTTCTGTGTTATGTCTTTATGAAGCAGCATTCTTTACCTTAGTCTGATCCATGTTATTTTCTGTGTCATGTCTTTATGAAGCAACATTCTTTACCTTAGTCTGATCCATGTTATTTTCTGTGTTATGTCTTTATGAAGCAACATTCTTTACCTTAGTCTGATCCATGTTATTTTCTGTGTTATGTCTTTATGAAGCAACATTCTTTACCTTAGTCTGATCCATGTTATTTTCTGTGTTATGTCTTTATGAAGCAGCATTCTTTACCTTAGTCTGATCCATGTTATTTCTGTGTTATGTCTTTATGAAGCAGCATTCTTTACCTTAGTCTGATCCATGTTATTTTCTGTGTTATGTCTTTATGAAGCAACATTCTTTACCTTAGTCTGATCCATGTTATTTTCTGTGTTATGTCTTTATGAAGCAACATTCTTTACCTTAGTCTGATCCATGTTATTTTCTGTGTTATGTCTTTATGAAGCAACATTCTTTACCTTAGTCTGATCCATGTTATTTTCTGTGTTATGTCTTTATGAAGCAGCATTCTTTACCTTAGTCTGATCCATGTTATTTTCTGTGTTATGTCTTTATGAAGCAGCATTCTTTACCTTAGTCTGATCCATGTTATTTTCTGTGTTATGTCTTTATGAAGCAGCATTCTTTACCTTAGTCTGATCCATGTTATTTTCTGTGTTATGTCTTTATGAAGCAGCATTCTTTACCTTAGTCTGATCCATGTTATTTTCTGTGTTATGTCTTTATGAAGCAGCATTCTTTACCTTAGTCTGATCCATGTTATTTTCTGTGTTATGTCTTTATGAAGCAGCATTCTTTACCTTAGTCTGATCCATGTTATTTTCTGTGTTATGTCTTTATGAAGCAGCATTCTTTACCTTAGTCTGATCCATGTTATTTTCTGTGTTATGTCTTTATGAAGCAGCATTCTTTACCTTAGTCTGATCCATGTTATTTTCTGTGTTATGTCTTTATGAAGCAGCATTCTTTACCTTAGTCTGATCCATGTTATTTTCTGTGTTATGTCTTTATGAAGCAGCATTCTTTACCTTAGTCTGATCCATGTTATTTTCTGTGTTATGTCTTTATGAAGCAGCATTCTTTACCTTAGTCTGATCCATGTTATTTTCTGTGTTATGTCTTTATGAAGCAGCATTCTTTACCTTAGTCTGATCCATGTTATTTTCTGTGTTATGTCTTTATGAAGCAGCATTCTTTACCTTAGTCTGATCCATGTTATTTTCTGTGTTATGTCTTTATGAAGCAGCATTCTTTACCTTAGTCTGATCCATGTTATTTTCTGTGTTATGTCTTTATGAAGCAGCATTCTTTACCTTAGTCTGATCCATGTTATTTTCTGTGTTATGTCTTTATGAAGCAGCATTCTTTACCTTAGTCTGATCCATGTTATTTTCTGTGTTATGTCTTTATGAAGCAGCATTCTTTACCTTAGTCTGATCCATGTTATTTTCTGTGTTATGTCTTTATGAAGCAGCATTCTTTACCTTAGTCTGATCCATGTTATTTTCTGTGTTATGTCTTTATGAAGCAGCATTCTTTACCTTAGTCTGATCCATGTTATTTTCTGTGTTATGTCTTTATGAAGCAGCATTCTTTACCTTAGTCTGATCCATGTTATTTTCTGTGTTATGTCTTTATGAAGCAACATTCTTTACCTTAGTCTGATCCATGTTATTTTCTGTGTTATGTCTTTATGAAGCAACATTCTTTACCTTAGTCTGATCCATGTTATTTTCTGTGTTATGTCTTTATGAAGCAACATTCTTTACCTTAGTCTGATCCATGTTATTTTCTGTGTTATGTCTTTATGAAGCAACATTCTTTACCTTAGTCTGATCCATGTTATTTTCTGTGTTATGTCTTTATGAAGCAGCATTCTTTACCTTAGTCTGATCCATGTTATTTTCTGTGTTATGTCTTTATGAAGCAACATTCTTTACCTTAGTCTGATCCATGTTATTTTCTGTGTTATGTCTTTATGAAGCAGCATTCTTTACCTTAGTCTGATCCATGTTATTTTCTGTGTTATGTCTTTATGAAGCAGCATTCTTTACCTTAGTCTGATCCATGTTATTTTCTGTGTTATGTCTTTATGAAGCAACATTCTTTACCTTAGTCTGATCCATGTTATTTTCTGTGTTATGTCTTTATGAAGCAGCATTCTTTACCTTAGTCTGATCCATGTTATTTTCTGTGTTATGTCTTTATGAAGCAACATTCTTTACCTTAGTCTGATCCATGTTATTTTCTGTGTTATGTCTTTATGAAGCAACATTCTTTACCTTAGTCTGATCCATGTTATTTTCTGTGTTATGTCTTTATGAAGCAGCATTCTTTACCTTAGTCTGATCCATGTTATTTTCTGTGTTATGTCTTTATGAAGCAACATTCTTTACCTTAGTCTGATCCATGTTATTTTCTGTGTTATGTCTTTATGAAGCAGCATTCTTTACCTTAGTCTGATCCATGTTATTTTCTGTGTTATGTCTTTATGAAGCAGCATTCTTTACCTTAGTCTGATCCATGTTATTTTCTGTGTTATGTCTTTATGAAGCAACATTCTTTACCTTAGTCTGATCCATGTTATTTTCTGTGTTATGTCTTTATGAAGCAACATTCTTTACCTTAGTCTGATCCATGTTATTTTCTGTGTTATGTCTTTATGAAGCAACATTCTTTACCTTAGTCTGATCCATGTTATTTTCTGTGTTATGTCTTTATGAAGCAGCATTCTTTACCTTAGTCTGATCCATGTTATTTTCTGTGTTATGTCTTTATGAAGCAGCATTCTTTACCTTAGTCTGATCCATGTTATTTTCTGTGTTATGTCTTTATGAAGCAGCATTCTTTACCTTAGTCTGATCCATGTTATTTTCTGTGTTATGTCTTTATGAAGCAGCATTCTTTACCTTAGTCTGATCCATGTTATTTTCTGTGTTATGTCTTTATGAAGCAGCATTCTTTACCTTAGTCTGATCCATGTTATTTTCTGTGTTATGTCTTTATGAAGCAGCATTCTTTACCTTAGTCTGATCCATGTTATTTTCTGTGTTATGTCTTTATGAAGCAGCATTCTTTACCTTAGTCTGATCCATGTTATTTTCTGTGTTATGTCTTTATGAAGCAGCATTCTTTACCTTAGTCTGATCCATGTTATTTTCTGTGTTATGTCTTTATGAAGCAGCATTCTTTACCTTAGTCTGATCCATGTTATTTTCTGTGTTATGTCTTTATGAAGCAGCATTCTTTACCTTAGTCTGATCCATGTTATTTTCTGTGTTATGTCTTTATGAAGCAACATTCTTTACCTTAGTCTGATCCATGTTATTTTCTGTGTTATGTCTTTATGAAGCAGCATTCTTTACCTTAGTCTGATCCATGTTATTTTCTGTGTTATGTCTTTATGAAGCAACATTCTTTACCTTAGTCTGATCCATGTTATTTTCTGTGTTATGTCTTTATGAAGCAGCATTCTTTACCTTAGTCTGATCCATGTTATTTTCTGTGTTATGTCTTTATGAAGCAGCATTCTTTACCTTAGTCTGATCCATGTTATTTTCTGTGTTATGTCTTTATGAAGCAATTCTTTACCTTAGTCTGATCCATGTTATTTTCTGTGTTATGTCTTTATGAAGCAGCATTCTTTACCTTAGTCTGATCCATGTTATTTTCTGTGTTATGTCTTTATGAAGCAACATTCTTTACCTTAGTCTGATCCATGTTATTTTCTGTGTTATGTCTTTATGAAGCAGCATTCTTTACCTTAGTCTGATCCATGTTATTTTCTGTGTTATGTCTTTATGAAGCAGCATTCTTTACCTTAGTCTGATCCATGTTATTTTCTGTGTTATGTCTTTATGAAGCAGCATTCTTTACCTTAGTCTGATCCATGTTATTTTCTGTGTTATGTCTTTATGAAGCAGCATTCTTTACCTTAGTCTGATCCATGTTATTTTCTGTGTTATGTCTTTATGAAGCAACATTCTTTACCTTAGTCTGATCCATGTTATTTTCTGTGTTATGTCTTTATGAAGCAACATTCTTTACCTTAGTCTGATCCATGTTATTTTCTGTGTTATGTCTTTATGAAGCAGCATTCTTTACCTTAGTCTGATCCATGTTATTTTCTGTGTTATGTCTTTATGAAGCAACATTCTTTACCTTAGTCTGATCCATGTTATTTTCTGTGTTATGTCTTTATGAAGCAGCATTCTTTACCTTAGTCTGATCCATGTTATTTTCTGTGTTATGTCTTTATGAAGCAGCATTCTTTACCTTAGTCTGATCCATGTTATTTTCTGTGTTATGTCTTTATGAAGCAACATTCTTTACCATGTTATTTTCTGTGTTATGTCTTTATGAAGCAGCATTCTTTACCTTAGTCTGATCCATGTTATTTTCTGTGTTATGTCTTTATGAAGCAGCATTCTTTACCTTAGTCTGATCCATGTTATTTTCTGTGTTATGTCTTTATGAAGCAGCATTCTTTACCTTAGTCTGATCCATGTTATTTTCTGTGTTATGTCTTTATGAAGCAGCATTCTTTACCTTAGTCTGATCCATGTTATTTTCTGTGTTATGTCTTTATGAAGCAACATTCTTTACCTTAGTCTGATCCATGTTATTTTCTGTGTTATGTCTTTATGAAGCAGCATTCTTTACCTTAGTCTGATCCATGTTATTTTCTGTGTTATGTCTTTATGAAGCAGCATTCTTTACCTTAGTCTGATCCATGTTATTTTCTGTGTTATGTCTTTATGAAGCAGCATTCTTTACCTTAGTCTGATCCATGTTATTTTCTGTGTTATGTCTTTATGAAGCAGCATTCTTTACCTTAGTCTGATCCATGTTATTTTCTGTGTCATGTCTTTATGAAGCAACATTCTTTACCTTAGTCTGATCCATGTTATTTTCTGTGTTATGTCTTTATGAAGCAACATTCTTTACCTTAGTCTGATCCATGTTATTTTCTGTGTTATGTCTTTATGAAGCAGCATTCTTTACCTTAGTCTGATCCATGTTATTTTCTGTGTTATGTCTTTATGAAGCAGCATTCTTTACCTTAGTCTGATCCATGTTATTTTCTGTGTTATGTCTTTATGAAGCAGCATTCTTTACCTTAGTCTGATCCATGTTATTTTCTGTGTTATGTCTTTATGAAGCAACATTCTTTACCTTAGTCTGATCCATGTTATTTTCTGTGTTATGTCTTTATGAAGCAGCATTCTTTACCTTAGTCTGATCCATGTTATTTTCTGTGTTATGTCTTTATGAAGCAGCATTCTTTACCTTAGTCTGATCCATGTTATTTTCTGTGTTATGTCTTTATGAAGCAGCATTCTTTACCTTAGTCTGATCCATGTTATTTTCTGTGTTATGTCTTTATGAAGCAGCATTCTTTACCTTAGTCTGATCCATGTTATTTTCTGTGTTATGTCTTTATGAAGCAGCATTCTTTACCTTAGTCTGATCCATGTTATTTTCTGTGTTATGTCTTTATGAAGCAGCATTCTTTACCTTAGTCTGATCCATGTTATTTTCTGTGTTATGTCTTTATGAAGCAGCATTCTTTACCTTAGTCTGATCCATGTTATTTTCTGTGTTATGTCTTTATGAAGCAACATTCTTTACCTTAGTCTGATCCATGTTATTTTCTGTGTTATGTCTTTATGAAGCAGCATTCTTTACCTTAGTCTGATCCATGTTATTTTCTGTGTTATGTCTTTATGAAGCAGCATTCTTTACCTTAGTCTGATCCATGTTATTTTCTGTGTTATGTCTTTATGAAGCAACATTCTTTACCTTAGTCTGATCCATGTTATTTTCTGTGTTATGTCTTTATGAAGCAGCATTCTTTACCTTAGTCTGATCCATGTTATTTTCTGTGTTATGTCTTTATGAAGCAACATTCTTTACCTTAGTCTGATCCATGTTATTTTCTGTGTTATGTCTTTATGAAGCAACATTCTTTACCTTAGTCTGATCCATGTTATTTTCTGTGTTATGTCTTTATGAAGCAGCATTCTTTACCTTAGTCTGATCCATGTTATTTTCTGTGTTATGTCTTTATGAAGCAACATTCTTTACCTTAGTCTGATCCATGTTATTTTCTGTGTTATGTCTTTATGAAGCAACATTCTTTACCTTAGTCTGATCCATGTTATTTTCTGTGTTATGTCTTTATGAAGCAACATTCTTTACCTTAGTCTGATCCATGTTATTTTCTGTGTTATGTCTTTATGAAGCAACATTCTTTACCTTAGTCTGATCCATGTTATTTTCTGTGTTATGTCTTTATGAAGCAGCATTCTTTACCTTAGTCTGATCCATGTTATTTTCTGTGTTATGTCTTTATGAAGCAACATTCTTTACCTTAGTCTGATCCATGTTATTTTCTGTGTTATGTCTTTATGAAGCAACATTCTTTACCTTAGTCTGATCCATGTTATTTTCTGTGTTATGTCTTTATGAAGCAACATTCTTTACCTTAGTCTGATCCATGTTATTTTCTGTGTTATGTCTTTATGAAGCAGCATTCTTTACCTTAGTCTGATCCATGTTATTTTCTGTGTTATGTCTTTATGAAGCAGCATTCTTTACCTTAGTCTGATCCATGTTATTTTCTGTGTTATGTCTTTATGAAGCAGCATTCTTTACCTTAGTCTGATCCATGTTATTTTCTGTGTTATGTCTTTATGAAGCAGCATTCTTTACCTTAGTCTGATCCATGTTATTTTCTGTGTTATGTCTTTATGAAGCAGCATTCTTTACCTTAGTCTGATCCATGTTATTTTCTGTGTTATGTCTTTATGAAGCAGCATTCTTTACCTTAGTCTGATCCATGTTATTTTCTGTGTTATGTCTTTATGAAGCAGCATTCTTTACCTTAGTCTGATCCATGTTATTTTCTGTGTTATGTCTTTATGAAGCAGCATTCTTTACCTTAGTCTGATCCATGTTATTTTCTGTGTTATGTCTTTATGAAGCAGCATTCTTTACCTTAGTCTGATCCATGTTATTTTCTGTGTTATGTCTTTATGAAGCAGCATTCTTTACCTTAGTCTGATCCATGTTATTTTCTGTGTTATGTCTTTATGAAGCAGCATTCTTTACCTTAGTCTGATCCATGTTATTTTCTGTGTTATGTCTTTATGAAGCAGCATTCTTTACCTTAGTCTGATCCATGTTATTTTCTGTGTTATGTCTTTATGAAGCAGCATTCTTTACCTTAGTCTGATCCATGTTATTTTCTGTGTTATGTCTTTATGAAGCAGCATTCTTTACCTTAGTCTGATCCATGTTATTTTCTGTGTTATGTCTTTATGAAGCAGCATTCTTTACCTTAGTCTGATCCATGTTATTTTCTGTGTTATGTCTTTATGAAGCAACATTCTTTACCTTAGTCTGATCCATGTTATTTTCTGTGTTATGTCTTTATGAAGCAGCATTCTTTACCTTAGTCTGATCCATGTTATTTTCTGTGTTATGTCTTTATGAAGCAGCATTCTTTACCTTAGTCTGATCCATGTTATTTTCTGTGTTATGTCTTTATGAAGCAGCATTCTTTACCTTAGTCTGATCCATGTTATTTTCTGTGTTATGTCTTTATGAAGCAGCATTCTTTACCTTAGTCTGATCCATGTTATTTTCTGTGTTATGTCTTTATGAAGCAGCATTCTTTACCTTAGTCTGATCCATGTTATTTTCTGTGTTATGTCTTTATGAAGCAGCATTCTTTACCTTAGTCTGATCCATGTTATTTTCTGTGTTATGTCTTTATGAAGCAACATTCTTTACCTTAGTCTGATCCATGTTATTTTCTGTGTTATGTCTTTATGAAGCAGCATTCTTTACCTTAGTCTGATCCATGTTATTTTCTGTGTTATGTCTTTATGAAGCAACATTCTTTACCTTAGTCTGATCCATGTTATTTTCTGTGTTATGTCTTTATGAAGCAGCATTCTTTACCTTAGTCTGATCCATGTTATTTTCTGTGTTATGTCTTTATGAAGCAGCATTCTTTACCTTAGTCTGATCCATGTTATTTTCTGTGTTATGTCTTTATGAAGCAACATTCTTTACCTTAGTCTGATCCATGTTATTTTCTGTGTTATGTCTTTATGAAGCAGCATTCTTTACCTTAGTCTGATCCATGTTATTTTCTGTGTTATGTCTTTATGAAGCAACATTCTTTACCTTAGTCTGATCCATGTTATTTTCTGTGTTATGTCTTTATGAAGCAGCATTCTTTACCTTAGTCTGATCCATGTTATTTTCTGTGTTATGTCTTTATGAAGCAACATTCTTTACCTTAGTCTGATCCATGTTATTTTCTGTGTTATGTCTTTATGAAGCAACATTCTTTACCTTAGTCTGATCCATGTTATTTTCTGTGTTATGTCTTTATGAAGCAACATTCTTTACCTTAGTCTGATCCATGTTATTTTCTGTGTTATGTCTTTATGAAGCAGCATTCTTTACCTTAGTCTGATCCATGTTATTTTCTGTGTTATGTCTTTATGAAGCAGCATTCTTTACCTTAGTCTGATCCATGTTATTTTCTGTGTTATGTCTTTATGAAGCAACATTCTTTACCTTAGTCTGATCCATGTTATTTTCTGTGTTATGTCTTTATGAAGCAACATTCTTTACCTTAGTCTGATCCATGTTATTTTCTGTGTTATGTCTTTATGAAGCAGCATTCTTTACCTTAGTCTGATCCATGTTATTTTCTGTGTTATGTCTTTATGAAGCAGCATTCTTTACCTTAGTCTGATCCATGTTATTTTCTGTGTTATGTCTTTATGAAGCAGCATTCTTTACCTTAGTCTGATCCATGTTATTTTCTGTGTTATGTCTTTATGAAGCAGCATTCTTTACCTTAGTCTGATCCATGTTATTTTCTGTGTTATGTCTTTATGAAGCAGCATTCTTTACCTTAGTCTGATCCATGTTATTTTCTGTGTTATGTCTTTATGAAGCAGCATTCTTTACCTTAGTCTGATCCATGTTATTTTCTGTGTTATGTCTTTATGAAGCAGCATTCTTTACCTTAGTCTGATCCATGTTATTTTCTGTGTTATGTCTTTATGAAGCAGCATTCTTTACCTTAGTCTGATCCATGTTATTTTCTGTGTTATGTCTTTATGAAGCAGCATTCTTTACCTTAGTCTGATCCATGTTATTTTCTGTGTTATGTCTTTATGAAGCAACATTCTTTACCTTAGTCTGATCCATGTTATTTTCTGTGTTATGTCTTTATGAAGCAGCATTCTTTACCTTAGTCTGATCCATGTTATTTTCTGTGTTATGTCTTTATGAAGCAGCATTCTTTACCTTAGTCTGATCCATGTTATTTTCTGTGTTATGTCTTTATGAAGCAGCATTCTTTACCTTAGTCTGATCCATGTTATTTTCTGTGTTATGTCTTTATGAAGCAGCATTCTTTACCTTAGTCTGATCCATGTTATTTTCTGTGTTATGTCTTTATGAAGCAGCATTCTTTACCTTAGTCTGATCCATGTTATTTTCTGTGTTATGTCTTTATGAAGCAGCATTCTTTACCTTAGTCTGATCCATGTTATTTTCTGTGTTATGTCTTTATGAAGCAGCATTCTTTACCTTAGTCTGATCCATGTTATTTTCTGTGTTATGTCTTTATGAAGCAGCATTCTTTACCTTAGTCTGATCCATGTTATTTTCTGTGTTATGTCTTTATGAAGCAGCATTCTTTACCTTAGTCTGATCCATGTTATTTTCTGTGTTATGTCTTTATGAAGCAGCATTCTTTACCTTAGTCTGATCCATGTTATTTTCTGTGTTATGTCTTTATGAAGCAGCATTCTTTACCTTAGTCTGATCCATGTTATTTTCTGTGTTATGTCTTTATGAAGCAACATTCTTTACCTTAGTCTGATCCATGTTATTTTCTGTGTTATGTCTTTATGAAGCAGCATTCTTTACCTTAGTCTGATCCATGTTATTTTCTGTGTTATGTCTTTATGAAGCAGCATTCTTTACCTTAGTCTGATCCATGTTATTTTCTGTGTTATGTCTTTATGAAGCAACATTCTTTACCTTAGTCTGATCCATGTTATTTTCTGTGTTATGTCTTTATGAAGCAACATTCTTTACCTTAGTCTGATCCATGTTATTTTCTGTGTTATGTCTTTATGAAGCAACATTCTTTACCTTAGTCTGATCCATGTTATTTTCTGTGTTATGTCTTTATGAAGCAACATTCTTTACCTTAGTCTGATCCATGTTATTTTCTGTGTTATGTCTTTATGAAGCAGCATTCTTTACCTTAGTCTGATCCATGTTATTTTCTGTGTTATGTCTTTATGAAGCAACATTCTTTACCTTAGTCTGATCCATGTTATTTTCTGTGTTATGTCTTTATGAAGCAGCATTCTTTACCTTAGTCTGATCCATGTTATTTTCTGTGTTATGTCTTTATGAAGCAACATTCTTTACCTTAGTCTGATCCATGTTATTTTCTGTGTTATGTCTTTATGAAGCAACATTCTTTACCTTAGTCTGATCCATGTTATTTTCTGTGTTATGTCTTTATGAAGCAACATTCTTTACCTTAGTCTGATCCATGTTATTTTCTGTGTTATGTCTTTATGAAGCAACATTCTTTACCTTAGTCTGATCCATGTTATTTTCTGTGTTATGTCTTTATGAAGCAACATTCTTTACCTTAGTCTGATCCATGTTATTTTCTGTGTTATGTCTTTATGAAGCAACATTCTTTACCTTAGTCTGATCCATGTTATTTTCTGTGTTATGTCTTTATGAAGCAACATTCTTTACCTTAGTCTGATCCATGTTATTTTCTGTGTTATGTCTTTATGAAGCAACATTCTTTACCTTAGTCTGATCCATGTTATTTTCTGTGTTATGTCTTTATGAAGCAGCATTCTTTACCTTAGTCTGATCCATGTTATTTTCTGTGTCATGTCTTTATGAAGCAACATTCTTTACCTTAGTCTGATCCATGTTATTTTCTGTGTTATGTCTTTATGAAGCAACATTCTTTACCTTAGTCTGATCCATGTTATTTTCTGTGTTATGTCTTTATGAAGCAGCATTCTTTACCTTAGTCTGATCCATGTTATTTTCTGTGTTATGTCTTTATGAAGCAGCATTCTTTACCTTAGTCTGATCCATGTTATTTTCTGTGTTATGTCTTTATGAAGCAACATTCTTTACCTTAGTCTGATCCATGTTATTTTCTGTGTTATGTCTTTATGAAGCAACATTCTTTACCTTAGTCTGATCCATGTTATTTTCTGTGTTATGTCTTTATGAAGCAGCATTCTTTACCTTAGTCTGATCCATGTTATTTTCTGTGTTATGTCTTTATGAAGCAGCATTCTTTACCTTAGTCTGATCCATGTTATTTTCTGTGTTATGTCTTTATGAAGCAGCATTCTTTACCTTAGTCTGATCCATGTTATTTTCTGTGTTATGTCTTTATGAAGCAGCATTCTTTACCTTAGTCTGATCCATGTTATTTTCTGTGTTATGTCTTTATGAAGCAGCATTCTTTACCTTAGTCTGATCCATGTTATTTTCTGTGTTATGTCTTTATGAAGCAGCATTCTTTACCTTAGTCTGATCCATGTTATTTTCTGTGTTATGTCTTTATGAAGCAACATTCTTTACCTTAGTCTGATCCATGTTATTTTCTGTGTTATGTCTTTATGAAGCAGCATTCTTTACCTTAGTCTGATCCATGTTATTTTCTGTGTTATGTCTTTATGAAGCAGCATTCTTTACCTTAGTCTGATCCATGTTATTTTCTGTGTTATGTCTTTATGAAGCAGCATTCTTTACCTTAGTCTGATCCATGTTATTTTCTGTGTTATGTCTTTATGAAGCAGCATTCTTTACCTTAGTCTGATCCATGTTATTTTCTGTGTTATGTCTTTATGAAGCAGCATTCTTTACCTTAGTCTGATCCATGTTATTTTCTGTGTTATGTCTTTATGAAGCAGCATTCTTTACCTTAGTCTGATCCATGTTATTTTCTGTGTTATGTCTTTATGAAGCAGCATTCTTTACCTTAGTCTGATCCATGTTATTTTCTGTGTTATGTCTTTATGAAGCAGCATTCTTTACCTTAGTCTGATCCATGTTATTTTCTGTGTTATGTCTTTATGAAGCAACATTCTTTACCTTAGTCTGATCCATGTTATTTTCTGTGTTATGTCTTTATGAAGCAGCATTCTTTACCTTAGTCTGATCCATGTTATTTTCTGTGTTATGTCTTTATGAAGCAGCATTCTTTACCTTAGTCTGATCCATGTTATTTTCTGTGTTATGTCTTTATGAAGCAACATTCTTTACCTTAGTCTGATCCATGTTATTTTCTGTGTTATGTCTTTATGAAGCAGCATTCTTTACCTTAGTCTGATCCATGTTATTTTCTGTGTTATGTCTTTATGAAGCAACATTCTTTACCTTAGTCTGATCCATGTTATTTTCTGTGTTATGTCTTTATGAAGCAACATTCTTTACCTTAGTCTGATCCATGTTATTTTCTGTGTTATGTCTTTATGAAGCAACATTCTTTACCTTAGTCTGATCCATGTTATTTTCTGTGTTATGTCTTTATGAAGCAACATTCTTTACCTTAGTCTGATCCATGTTATTTTCTGTGTTATGTCTTTATGAAGCAACATTCTTTACCTTAGTCTGATCCATGTTATTTTCTGTGTTATGTCTTTATGAAGCAACATTCTTTACCTTAGTCTGATCCATGTTATTTTCTGTGTTATGTCTTTATGAAGCAACATTCTTTACCTTAGTCTGATCCATGTTATTTTCTGTGTTATGTCTTTATGAAGCAACATTCTTTACCTTAGTCTGATCCATGTTATTTTCTGTGTTATGTCTTTATGAAGCAGCATTCTTTACCTTAGTCTGATCCATGTTATTTTCTGTGTTATGTCTTTATGAAGCAGCATTCTTTACCTTAGTCTGATCCATGTTATTTTCTGTGTTATGTCTTTATGAAGCAACATTCTTTACCTTAGTCTGATCCATGTTATTTTCTGTGTTATGTCTTTATGAAGCAACATTCTTTACCTTAGTCTGATCCATGTTATTTTCTGTGTTATGTCTTTATGAAGCAGCATTCTTTACCTTAGTCTGATCCATGTTATTTTCTGTGTTATGTCTTTATGAAGCAGCATTCTTTACCTTAGTCTGATCCATGTTATTTTCTGTGTTATGTCTTTATGAAGCAGCATTCTTTACCTTAGTCTGATCCATGTTATTTTCTGTGTTATGTCTTTATGAAGCAGCATTCTTTACCTTAGTCTGATCCATGTTATTTTCTGTGTTATGTCTTTATGAAGCAGCATTCTTTACCTTAGTCTGATCCATGTTATTTTCTGTGTTATGTCTTTATGAAGCAGCATTCTTTACCTTAGTCTGATCCATGTTATTTTCTGTGTTATGTCTTTATGAAGCAGCATTCTTTACCTTAGTCTGATCCATGTTATTTTCTGTGTTATGTCTTTATGAAGCAGCATTCTTTACCTTAGTCTGATCCATGTTATTTTCTGTGTTATGTCTTTATGAAGCAGCATTCTTTACCTTAGTCTGATCCATGTTATTTTCTGTGTTATGTCTTTATGAAGCAGCATTCTTTACCTTAGTCTGATCCATGTTATTTTCTGTGTTATGTCTTTATGAAGCAGCATTCTTTACCTTAGTCTGATCCATGTTATTTTCTGTGTTATGTCTTTATGAAGCAGCATTCTTTACCTTAGTCTGATCCATGTTATTTTCTGTGTTATGTCTTTATGAAGCAGCATTCTTTACCTTAGTCTGATCCATGTTATTTTCTGTGTTATGTCTTTATGAAGCAGCATTCTTTACCTTAGTCTGATCCATGTTATTTTCTGTGTTATGTCTTTATGAAGCAGCATTCTTTACCTTAGTCTGATCCATGTTATTTTCTGTGTTATGTCTTTATGAAGCAGCATTCTTTACCTTAGTCTGATCCATGTTATTTTCTGTGTTATGTCTTTATGAAGCAGCATTCTTTACCTTAGTCTGATCCATGTTATTTTCTGTGTTATGTCTTTATGAAGCAGCATTCTTTACCTTAGTCTGATCCATGTTATTTTCTGTGTTATGTCTTTATGAAGCAGCATTCTTTACCTTAGTCTGATCCATGTTATTTTCTGTGTTATGTCTTTATGAAGCAGCATTCTTTACCTTAGTCTGATCCATGTTATTTTCTGTGTTATGTCTTTATGAAGCAGCATTCTTTACCTTAGTCTGATCCATGTTATTTTCTGTGTTATGTCTTTATGAAGCAGCATTCTTTACCTTAGTCTGATCCATGTTATTTTCTGTGTTATGTCTTTATGAAGCAACATTCTTTACCTTAGTCTGATCCATGTTATTTTCTGTGTTATGTCTTTATGAAGCAGCATTCTTTACCTTAGTCTGATCCATGTTATTTTCTGTGTTATGTCTTTATGAAGCAACATTCTTTACCTTAGTCTGATCCATGTTATTTTCTGTGTTATGTCTTTATGAAGCAACATTCTTTACCTTAGTCTGATCCATGTTATTTTCTGTGTTATGTCTTTATGAAGCAGCATTCTTTACCTTAGTCTGATCCATGTTATTTTCTGTGTTATGTCTTTATGAAGCAACATTCTTTACCTTAGTCTGATCCATGTTATTTTCTGTGTTATGTCTTTATGAAGCAACATTCTTTACCTTAGTCTGATCCATGTTATTTTCTGTGTTATGTCTTTATGAAGCAACATTCTTTACCTTAGTCTGATCCATGTTATTTTCTGTGTTATGTCTTTATGAAGCAACATTCTTTACCTTAGTCTGATCCATGTTATTTTCTGTGTTATGTCTTTATGAAGCAACATTCTTTACCTTAGTCTGATCCATGTTATTTTCTGTGTTATGTCTTTATGAAGCAACATTCTTTACCTTAGTCTGATCCATGTTATTTTCTGTGTTATGTCTTTATGAAGCAACATTCTTTACCTTAGTCTGATCCATGTTATTTTCTGTGTTATGTCTTTATGAAGCAACATTCTTTACCTTAGTCTGATCCATGTTATTTTCTGTGTTATGTCTTTATGAAGCAGCATTCTTTACCTTAGTCTGATCCATGTTATTTTCTGTGTCATGTCTTTATGAAGCAGCATTCTTTACCTTAGTCTGATCCATGTTATTTTCTGTGTTATGTCTTTATGAAGCAACATTCTTTACCTTAGTCTGATCCATGTTATTTTCTGTGTTATGTCTTTATGAAGCAACATTCTTTACCTTAGTCTGATCCATGTTATTTTCTGTGTTATGTCTTTATGAAGCAGCATTCTTTACCTTAGTCTGATCCATGTTATTCTCTGTGTCATGTCTTTATGAAGCAGCATTCTTTACCTTAGTCTGATCCATGTTATTTTCTGTGTTATGTCTTTATGAAGCAGCATTCTTTACCTTAGTCTGATCCATGTTATTTTCTGTGTTATGTCTTTATGAAGCAGCATTCTTTACCTTAGTCTGATCCATGTTATTTTCTGTGTTATGTCTTTATGAAGCAGCATTCTTTACCTTAGTCTGATCCATGTTATTTTCTGTGTTATGTCTTTATGAAGCAGCATTCTTTACCTTAGTCTGATCCATGTTATTTTCTGTGTTATGTCTTTATGAAGCAGCATTCTTTACCTTAGTCTGATCCATGTTATTTTCTGTGTTATGTCTTTATGAAGCAGCATTCTTTACCTTAGTCTGATCCATGTTATTTTCTGTGTTATGTCTTTATGAAGCAGCATTCTTTACCTTAGTCTGATCCATGTTATTTTCTGTGTTATGTCTTTATGAAGCAGCATTCTTTACCTTAGTCTGATCCATGTTATTCTCTGTGTTATGTCTTTATGAAGCAGCATTCTTTACCTTAGTCTGATCCATGTTATTTTCTGTGTTATGTCTTTATGAAGCAGCATTCTTTACCTTAGTCTGATCCATGTTATTTTCTGTGTTATGTCTTTATGAAGCAGCATTCTTTACCTTAGTCTGATCCATGTTATTTTCTGTGTTATGTCTTTATGAAGCAGCATTCTTTACCTTAGTCTGATCCATGTTATTTTCTGTGTTATGTCTTTATGAAGCAGCATTCTTTACCTTAGTCTGATCCATGTTATTTTCTGTGTTATGTCTTTATGAAGCAGCATTCTTTACCTTAGTCTGATCCATGTTATTTTCTGTGTTATGTCTTTATGAAGCAGCATTCTTTACCTTAGTCTGATCCATGTTATTTTCTGTGTTATGTCTTTATGAAGCAACATTCTTTACCTTAGTCTGATCCATGTTATTTTCTGTGTTATGTCTTTATGAAGCAACATTCTTTACCTTAGTCTGATCCATGTTATTTTCTGTGTTATGTCTTTATGAAGCAACATTCTTTACCTTAGTCTGATCCATGTTATTTTCTGTGTTATGTCTTTATGAAGCAACATTCTTTACCTTAGTCTGATCCATGTTATTTTCTGTGTTATGTCTTTATGAAGCAGCATTCTTTACCTTAGTCTGATCCATGTTATTTTCTGTGTTATGTCTTTATGAAGCAACATTCTTTACCTTAGTCTGATCCATGTTATTTTCTGTGTTATGTCTTTATGAAGCAACATTCTTTACCTTAGTCTGATCCATGTTATTTTCTGTGTTATGTCTTTATGAAGCAACATTCTTTACCTTAGTCTGATCCATGTTATTTTCTGTGTTATGTCTTTATGAAGCAACATTCTTTACCTTAGTCTGATCCATGTTATTTTCTGTGTTATGTCTTTATGAAGCAGCATTCTTTACCTTAGTCTGATCCATGTTATTTTCTGTGTTATGTCTTTATGAAGCAACATTCTTTACCTTAGTCTGATCCATGTTATTTTCTGTGTTATGTCTTTATGAAGCAACATTCTTTACCTTAGTCTGATCCATGTTATTTTCTGTGTTATGTCTTTATGAAGCAACATTCTTTACCTTAGTCTGATCCATGTTATTTTCTGTGTTATGTCTTTATGAAGCACATTCTTTACCTTAGTCTGATCCATGTTATTTTCTGTGTTATGTCTTTATGAAGCAACATTCTTTACCTTAGTCTGATCCATGTTATTTTCTGTGTTATGTCTTTATGAAGCAACATTCTTTACCTTAGTCTGATCCATGTTATTTTCTGTGTTATGTCTTTATGAAGCAACATTCTTTACCTTAGTCTGATCCATGTTATTTTCTGTGTTATGTCTTTATGAAGCAACATTCTTTACCTTAGTCTGATCCATGTTATTTTCTGTGTTATGTCTTTATGAAGCAACATTCTTTACCTTAGTCTGATCCATGTTATTTTCTGTGTCATGTCTTTATGAAGCAACATTCTTTACCTTAGTCTGATCCATGTTATTTTCTGTGTCATGTCTTTATGAAGCAACATTCTTTACCTTAGTCTGATCCATGTTATTTTCTGTGTTATGTCTTTATGAAGCAACATTCTTTACCTTAGTCTGATCCATGTTATTCTCTGTGTTATGTCTTTATGAAGCAGCATTCTTTACCTTAGTCTGATCCATGTTATTTCTGTGTTATGTCTTTATGAAGCAGCATTCTTTACCTTAGTCTGATCCGTGTTATTTTCTGTGTTATGTCTTTATGAAGCAACATTCTTTACCTTAGTCTGATCCATGTTATTTTCTGTGTTATGTCTTTATGAAGCAGCATTCTTTACCTTAGTCTGATCCATGTTATTTTCTGTGTTATGTCTTTATGAAGCAGCATTCTTTACCTTAGTCTGATCCATGTTATTTTCTGTGTTATGTCTTTATGAAGCAGCATTCTTTACCTTAGTCTGATCCATGTTATTTTCTGTGTCATGTCTTTATGAAGCAGCATTCTTTACCTTAGTCTGATCCATGTTATTTTCTGTGTTATGTCTTTATGAAGCAGCATTCTTTACCTTAGTCTGATCCATGTTATTTTCTGTGTTATGTCTTTATGAAGCAGCATTCTTTACCTTAGTCTGATCCATGTTATTTTCTGTGTTATGTCTTTATGAAGCAGCATTCTTTACCTTAGTCTGATCCATGTTATTTTCTGTGTTATGTCTTTATGAAGCAACATTCTTTACCTTAGTCTGATCCATGTTATTTTCTGTGTTATGTCTTTATGAAGCAGCATTCTTTACCTTAGTCTGATCCATGTTATTTTCTGTGTTATGTCTTTATGAAGCAGCATTCTTTACCTTAGTCTGATCCATGTTATTTTCTGTGTTATGTCTTTATGAAGCAGCATTCTTTACCTTAGTCTGATCCATGTTATTTTCTGTGTTATGTCTTTATGAAGCAATATTCTTTACCTTAGTCTGATCCATGTTATTTTCTGTGTTATGTCTTTATGAAGCAACATTCTTTACCTTAGTCTGATCCATGTTATTTTCTGTGTTATGTCTTTATGAAGCAACATTCTTTACCTTAGTCTGATCCATGTTATTTTCTGTGTTATGTCTTTATGAAGCAACATTCTTTACCTTAGTCTGATCCATGTTATTTTCTGTGTTATGTCTTTATGAAGCAGCATTCTTTACCTTAGTCTGATCCATGTTATTTTCTGTGTTATGTCTTTATGAAGCAACATTCTTTACCTTAGTCTGATCCATGTTATTTTCTGTGTTATGTCTTTATGAAGCAGCATTCTTTACCTTAGTCTGATCCATGTTATTTTCTGTGTTATGTCTTTATGAAGCAATATTCTTTACCTTAGTCTGATCCATGTTATTTTCTGTGTTATGTCTTTATGAAGCAACATTCTTTACCTTAGTCTGATCCATGTTATTCTCTGTGTTATGTCTTTATGAAGCAACATTCTTTACCTTAGTCTGATCCATGTTATTGTTATGTCTTTATGAAGCAACATTCTTTACCTTAGTCTGATCCGTGTTATTTTCTGTGTTATGTCTTTATGAAGCAGCATTCTTTACCTTAGTCTGATCCATGTTATTTTCTGTGTTATGTCTTTATGAAGCAACATTCTTTACCTTAGTCTGATCCATGTTATTTACTGTGTTATGTCTTTATGAAGCAGCATTCTTTACCTTAGTCTGATCCATGTTATTTTCTGTGTTATGTCTTTATGAAGCAACATTCTTTACCTTAGTCTGATCCATGTTATTTTCTGTGTTATGTCTTTATGAAGCAACATTCTTTACCTTAGTCTGATCCATGTTATTTTCTGTGTTATGTCTTTATGAAGCAGCATTCTTTACCTTAGTCTGATCCATGTTATTTTCTGTGTCATGTCTTTATGAAGCAACATTCTTTACCTTAGTCTGATCCATGTTATTTTCTGTGTTATGTCTTTATGAAGCAACATTCTTTACCTTAGTCTGATCCATGTTATTTTCTGTGTTATGTCTTTATGAAGCAACATTCTTTACCTTAGTCTGATCCATGTTATTTTCTGTGTTATGTCTTTATGAAGCAACATTCTTTACCTTAGTCTGATCCATGTTATTTTCTGTGTTATGTCTTTATGAAGCAACATTCTTTACCTTAGTCTGATCCATGTTATTTTCTGTGTCATGTCTTTATGAAGCAACATTCTTTACCTTAGTCTGATCCATGTTATTTTCTGTGTCATGTCTTTATGAAGCAACATTCTTTACCTTAGTCTGATCCGTGTTATTTTCTGTGTTATGTCTTTATGAAGCAATATTCTTTACCTTAGTCTGATCCATGTTATTCTCTGTGTTATGTCTTTATGAAGCAGCATTCTTTACCTTAGTCTGATCCATGTTATTCTCTGTGTCATGTCTTTATGAAGCAGCATTCTTTACCTTAGTCTGATCCGTGTTATTTTCTGTGTTATGTCTTTATGAAGCAACATTCTTTACCTTAGTCTGATCCATGTTATTTTCTGTGTTATGTCTTTATGAAGCAGCATTCTTTACCTTAGTCTGATCCATGTTATTTTCTGTGTTATGTCTTTATGAAGCAACATTCTTTACCTTAGTCTGATCCATGTTATTTTCTGTGTTATGTCTTTATGAAGCAGCATTCTTTACCTTAGTCTGATCCATGTTATTTTCTGTGTCATGTCTTTATGAAGCAGCATTCTTTACCTTAGTCTGATCCATGTTATTTTCTGTGTTATGTCTTTATGAAGCAGCATTCTTTACCTTAGTCTGATCCATGTTATTCTCTGTGTTATGTCTTTATGAAGCAGCATTCTTTACCTTAGTCTGATCCATGTTATTTTCTGTGTCATGTCTTTATGAAGCAGCATTCTTTACCTTAGTCTGATCCATGTTATTTTCTGTGTTATGTCTTTATGAAGCAACATTTTTACCTTAGTCTGATCCATGTTATTTTCTGTGTTATGTCTTTATGAAGCAGCATTCTTTACCTTAGTCTGATCCATGTTATTTTCTGTGTTATGTCTTTATGAAGCAGCATTCTTTACCTTAGTCTGATCCATGTTATTTTCTGTGTTATGTCTTTATGAAGCAGCATTCTTTACCTTAGTCTGATCCATGTTATTTTCTGTGTTATGTCTTTATGAAGCAGCATTCTTTACCTTAGTCTGATCCATGTTATTTTCTGTGTTATGTCTTTATGAAGCAGCATTCTTTACCTTAGTCTGATCCGTGTTATTTTCTGTGTTATGTCTTTATGAAGCAACATTCTTTACCTTAGTCTGATCCATGTTATTTACTGTGTTATGTCTTTATGAAGCAGCATTCTTTACCTTAGTCTGATCCATGTTATTTTCTGTGTTATGTCTTTATGAAGCAACATTCTTTACCTTAGTCTGATCCATGTTATTTTCTGTGTTATGTCTTTATGAAGCAACATTCTTTACCTTAGTCTGATCCATGTTATTTTCTGTGTTATGTCTTTATGAAGCAGCATTCTTTACCTTAGTCTGATCCATGTTATTTTCTGTGTCATGTCTTTATGAAGCAACATTCTTTACCTTAGTCTGATCCATGTTATTTTCTGTGTTATGTCTTTATGAAGCAACATTCTTTACCTTAGTCTGATCCATGTTATTTTCTGTGTTATGTCTTTATGAAGCAACATTCTTTACCTTAGTCTGATCCATGTTATTTTCTGTGTTATGTCTTTATGAAGCAACATTCTTTACCTTAGTCTGATCCATGTTATTTTCTGTGTTATGTCTTTATGAAGCAACATTCTTTACCTTAGTCTGATCCATGTTATTTTCTGTGTCATGTCTTTATGAAGCAACATTCTTTACCTTAGTCTGATCCATGTTATTTTCTGTGTCATGTCTTTATGAAGCAACATTCTTTACCTTAGTCTGATCCGTGTTATTTTCTGTGTTATGTCTTTATGAAGCAATATTCTTTACCTTAGTCTGATCCATGTTATTCTCTGTGTTATGTCTTTATGAAGCAGCATTCTTTACCTTAGTCTGATCCATATTATTCTCTGTGTCATGTCTTTATGAAGCAGCATTCTTTACCTTAGTCTGATCCGTGTTATTTTCTGTGTTATGTCTTTATGAAGCAACATTCTTTACCTTAGTCTGATCCATGTTATTTTCTGTGTTATGTCTTTATGAAGCAACATTCTTTACCTTAGTCTGATCCATGTTATTTTCTGTGTTATGTCTTTATGAAGCAGCATTCTTTACCTTAGTCTGATCCATGTTATTCTCTGTGTCATGTCTTTATGAAGCAGCATTCTTTACCTTAGTCTGATCCATGTTATTTTCTGTGTCATGTCTTTATGAAGCAGCATTCTTTACCTTAGTCTGATCCATGTTATTTTCTGTGTTATGTCTTTATGAAGCAGCATTCTTTACCTTAGTCTGATCCATGTTATTCTCTGTGTTATGTCTTTATGAAGCAGCATTCTTTACCTTAGTCTGATCCATGTTATTTTCTGTGTCATGTCTTTATGAAGCAGCATTCTTTACCTTAGTCTGATCCATGTTATTTTCTGTGTTATGTCTTTATGAAGCAACATTTTTACCTTAGTCTGATCCATGTTATTTTCTGTGTTATGTCTTTATGAAGCAGCATTCTTTACCTTAGTCTGATCCATGTTATTTTCTGTGTTATGTCTTTATGAAGCAGCATTCTTTACCTTAGTCTGATCCATGTTATTTTCTGTGTTATGTCTTTATGAAGCAGCATTCTTTACCTTAGTCTGATCCATGTTATTCTCTGTGTTATGTCTTTATGAAGCAGCATTCTTTACCTTAGTCTGATCCATGTTATTCTCTGTGTCATGTCTTTATGAAGCAGCATTCTTTACCTTAGTCTGATCCGTGTTATTTTCTGTGTCATGTCTTTATGAAGCAGCATTCTTTACCTTAGTCTGATCCATGTTATTTTCTGTGTTATGTCTTTATGAAGCAACATTTTTTACCTTAGTCTGATCCATGTTATTTTCTGTGTTATGTCTTTATGAAGCAGCATTCTTTACCTTAGTCTGATCCATGTTATTTTCTGTGTTATGTCTTTATGAAGCAGCATTCTTTACCTTAGTCTGATCCATGTTATTCTCTGTGTTATGTCTTTATGAAGCAGCATTCTTTACCTTAGTCTGATCCATGTTATTTTCTGTGTTATGTCTTTATGAAGCAATATTCTTTACCTTAGTCTGATCCATGTTATTTTCTGTGTTATGTCTTTATGAAGCAATATTCTTTACCTTAGTCTGATCCATGTTATTCTCTGTGTTATGTCTTTATGAAGCAACATTCTTTACCTTAGTCTGATCCATGTTATTTACTGTGTTATGTCTTTATGAAGCAACATTCTTTACCTTAGTCTGATCCATGTTATTTTCTGTGTTATGTCTTTATGAAGCAGCATTCTTTACCTTAGTCTGATCCATGTTATTTTCTGTGTTATGTCTTTATGAAGCAACATTCTTTACCTTAGTCTGATCCATGATATTTTCTGTGTTATGTCTTTATGAAGCAACATTCTTTACCTTAGTCTGATCCATGTTATTTTCTGTGTTATGTCTTTATGAAGCAGCATTCTTTACCTTAGTCTGATCCATGTTATTTTCTGTGTTATGTCTTTATGAAGCAACATTCTTTACCTTAGTCTGATCCATGTTATTTTCTGTGTTATGTCTTTATGAAGCAGCATTCTTTACCTTAGTCTGATCCATGTTATTTTCTGTGTCATGTCTTTATGAAGCAACATTCTTTACCTTAGTCTGATCCATGTTATTTTCTGTGTTATGTCTTTATGAAGCAACATTCTTTACCTTAGTCTGATCCATGTTATTTTCTGTGTTATGTCTTTATGAAGCAACATTCTTTACCTTAGTCTGATCCATGTTATTTTCTGTGTTATGTCTTTATGAAGCACATTCTTTACCTTAGTCTGATCCATGTTATTTTCTGTGTCATGTCTTTATGAAGCAACATTCTTTACCTTAGTCTGATCCATGTTATTTTCTGTGTTATGTCTTTATGAAGCAACATTCTTTACCTTAGTCTGATCCATGTTATTTTCTGTGTTATGTCTTTATGAAGCAACATTCTTTACCTTAGTCTGATCCATGTTATTTTCTGTGTTATGTCTTTATGAAGCAACATTCTTTACCTTAGTCTGATCCATGTTATTTTCTGTGTTATGTCTTTATGAAGCAACATTCTTTACCTTAGTCTGATCCATGTTATTTTCTGTGTCATGTCTTTATGAAGCAACATTCTTTACCTTAGTCTGATCCATGTTATTTTCTGTGTCATGTCTTTATGAAGCAACATTCTTTACCTTAGTCTGATCCGTGTTATTTTCTGTGTTATGTCTTTATGAAGCAATATTCTTTACCTTAGTCTGATCCATGTTATTCTCTGTGTTATGTCTTTATGAAGCAGCATTCTTTACCTTAGTCTGATCCATGTTATTCTCTGTGTCATGTCTTTATGAAGCAGCATTCTTTACCTTAGTCTGATCCGTGTTATTTTCTGTGTTATGTCTTTATGAAGCAATATTCTTTACCTTAGTCTGATCCGTGTTATTTTCTGTGTTATGTCTTTATGAAGCAACATTCTTTACCTTAGTCTGATCCATGTTATTTTATGTGTTATGTCTTTATGAAGCAGCATTCTTTACCTTAGTCTGATCCATGTTATTTTCTGTGTTATGTCTTTATGAAGCAGCATTCTTTACCTTAGTCTGATCCATGTTATTCTCTGTGTTATGTCTTTATGAAGCAGCATTCTTTACCTTAGTCTGATCCATGTTATTCTCTGTGTTATGTCTTTATGAAGCAGCATTCTTTACCTTAGTCTGATCCATGTTATTCTCTGTGTCATGTCTTTATGAAGCAGCATTCTTTACCTTAGTCTGATCCGTGTTATTTTCTGTGTCATGTCTTTATGAAGCAGCATTCTTTACCTTAGTCTGATCCATGTTATTTTCTGTGTTATGTCTTTATGAAGCAACATTTTTTACCTTAGTCTGATCCATGTTATTTTCTGTGTTATGTCTTTATGAAGCAGCATTCTTTACCTTAGTCTGATCCATGTTATTTTCTGTGTTATGTCTTTATGAAGCAGCATTCTTTACCTTAGTCTGATCCATGTTATTCTCTGTGTTATGTCTTTATGAAGCAGCATTCTTTACCTTAGTCTGATCCATGTTATTTTCTGTGTTATGTCTTTATGAAGCAATATTCTTTACCTTAGTCTGATCCATGTTATTTTCTGTGTTATGTCTTTATGAAGCAATTCTTTACCTTAGTCTGATCCATGTTATTCTCTGTGTTATGTCTTTATGAAGCAACATTCTTTACCTTAGTCTGATCCATGTTATTTACTGTGTTATGTCTTTATGAAGCAACATTCTTTACCTTAGTCTGATCCATGTTATTTTCTGTGTTATGTCTTTATGAAGCAGCATTCTTTACCTTAGTCTGATCCATGTTATTTTCTGTGTTATGTCTTTATGAAGCAACATTCTTTACCTTAGTCTGATCCATGTTATTTACTGTGTTATGTCTTTATGAAGCAACATTCTTTACCTTAGTCTGATCCATGTTATTTTCTGTGTTATGTCTTTATGAAGCAGCATTCTTTACCTTAGTCTGATCCATGTTATTTTCTGTGTTATGTCTTTATGAAGCAACATTCTTTACCTTAGTCTGATCCATGTTATTTTCTGTGTTATGTCTTTATGAAGCAGCATTCTTTACCTTAGTCTGATCCATGTTATTTTCTGTGTCATGTCTTTATGAAGCAACATTCTTTACCTTAGTCTGATCCATGTTATTTTCTGTGTTATGTCTTTATGAAGCAACATTCTTTACCTTAGTCTGATCCATGTTATTTTCTGTGTTATGTCTTTATGAAGCAACATTCTTTACCTTAGTCTGATCCATGTTATTTTCTGTGTTATGTCTTTATGAAGCAACATTCTTTACCTTAGTCTGATCCATGTTATTTTCTGTGTTATGTCTTTATGAAGCAACATTCTTTACCTTAGTCTGATCCATGTTATTTTCTGTGTTATGTCTTTATGAAGCAGCATTCTTTACCTTAGTCTGATCCATGTTATTTTCTGTGTTATGTCTTTATGAAGCAACATTCTTTACCTTAGTCTGATCCATGTTATTTTCTGTGTTATGTCTTTATGAAGCAACATTCTTTACCTTAGTCTGATCCATGTTATTTTCTGTGTTATGTCTTTATGAAGCAACATTCTTTACCTTAGTCTGATCCATGTTATTTTCTGTGTTATGTCTTTATGAAGCAGCATTCTTTACCTTAGTCTGATCCATGTTATTTTCTGTGTCATGTCTTTATGAAGCAGCATTCTTTACCTTAGTCTGATCCATGTTATTTTCTGTGTTATGTCTTTATGAAGCAGCATTCTTTACCTTAGTCTGATCCATGTTATTCTCTGTGTTATGTCTTTATGAAGCAGCATTCTTTACCTTAGTCTGATCCATGTTATTCTCTGTGTCATGTCTTTATGAAGCAGCATTCTTTACCTTAGTCTGATCCGTGTTATTTTCTGTGTCATGTCTTTATGAAGCAGCATTCTTTACCTTAGTCTGATCCATGTTATTTTCTGTGTTATGTCTTTATGAAGCAACATTTTTTACCTTAGTCTGATCCATGTTATTTTCTGTGTTATGTCTTTATGAAGCAGCATTCTTTACCTTAGTCTGATCCGTGTTATTTTCTGTGTTATGTCTTTATGAAGCAGCATTCTTTACCTTAGTCTGATCCATGTTATTCTCTGTGTTATGTCTTTATGAAGCAGCATTCTTTACCTTAGTCTGATCCATGTTATTTTCTGTGTTATGTCTTTATGAAGCAATATTCTTTACCTTAGTCTGATCCATGTTATTTTCTGTGTTATGTCTTTATGAAGCAATATTCTTTACCTTAGTCTGATCCATGTTATTCTCTGTGTTATGTCTTTATGAAGCAACATTCTTTACCTTAGTCTGATCCATGTTATTTTCTGTGTTATGTCTTTATGAAGCAACATTCTTTACCTTAGTCTGATCCATGTTATTTTCTGTGTTATGTCTTTATGAAGCAGCATTCTTTACCTTAGTCTGATCCATGTTATTTTCTGTGTTATGTCTTTATGAAGCAACATTCTTTACCTTAGTCTGATCCATGTTATTTTCTGTGTTATGTCTTTATGAAGCAACATTCTTTACCTTAGTCTGATCCATGTTATTTTCTGTGTTATGTCTTTATGAAGCAGCATTCTTTACCTTAGTCTGATCCATGTTATTTTCTGTGTTATGTCTTTATGAAGCAACATTCTTTACCTTAGTCTGATCCATGTTATTTTCTGTGTTATGTCTTTATGAAGCAGCATTCTTTACCTTAGTCTGATCCATGTTATTTTCTGTGTCATGTCTTTATGAAGCAACATTCTTTACCTTAGTCTGATCCATGTTATTTTCTGTGTTATGTCTTTATGAAGCAACATTCTTTACCTTAGTCTGATCCATGTTATTTTCTGTGTTATGTCTTTATGAAGCAACATTCTTTACCTTAGTCTGATCCATGTTATTTTCTGTGTTATGTCTTTATGAAGCAGCATTCTTTACCTTAGTCTGATCCATGTTATTTTCTGTGTCATGTCTTTATGAAGCAACATTCTTTACCTTAGTCTGATCCATGTTATTTTCTGTGTTATGTCTTTATGAAGCAACATTCTTTACCTTAGTCTGATCCATGTTATTTTCTGTGTTATGTCTTTATGAAGCAACATTCTTTACCTTAGTCTGATCCATGTTATTTTCTGTGTTATGTCTTTATGAAGCAACATTCTTTACCTTAGTCTGATTCATGTTATTTTCTGTGTTATGTCTTTATGAAGCAACATTCTTTACCTTAGTCTGACCATGTTATTTTCTGTGTCATGTCTTTATGAAGCAACATTCTTTACCTTAGTCTGATCCATGTTATTTTCTGTGTCATGTCTTTATGAAGCATCATTCTTTACCTTAGTCTGATCCGTGTTATTTTCTGTGTTATGTCTTTATGAAGCAATATTCTTTACCTTAGTCTGATCCATGTTATTCTCTGTGTTATGTCTTTATGAAGCAGCATTCTTTACCTTAGTCTGATCCATATTATTCTCTGTGTCATGTCTTTATGAAGTAGCATTCTTTACCTTAGTCTGATCCGTGTTATTTTCTGTGTTATGTCTTTATGAAGCAACATTCTTTACCTTAGTCTGATCCGTGTTATTTTCTGTGTTATGTCTTTATGAAGCAACATTCTTTACCTTAGTCTGATCCAAGTTATTTTAAGTGTTATGTCTTTATGAAGCAGCATTCTTTACCTTAGTCTGATCCATGTTATTTTCTGTGTTATGTCTTTATGAAGCAGCATTCTTTACCTTAGTCTGATCCATATTATTTTCTGTGTCATGTCTTTATGAAGCAGCATTCTTTACCTTAGTCTGATCCATGTTATTCTCTGTGTTATGTCTTTATGAAGCAGCATTCTTTACCTTAGTCTGATCCATGTTATTCTCTGTGTCATGTCTTTATGAAGCAGCATTCTTTACCTTAGTCTGATCCGTGTTATTTTCTGTGTCATGTCTTTATGAAGCAGCATTCTTTACCTTAGTCTGATCCATGTTATTTTCTGTGTTATGTCTTTATGAAGCAACATTCTTTACCTTAGTCTGATCCATGTTATTTTCTGTGTTATGTCTTTATGAAGCAGCATTCTTTACCTTAGTCTGATCCATGTTATTTTCTGTGTTATGTCTTTATGAAGCAGCATTCTTTACCTTAGTCTGATCCATGTTATTCTCTGTGTTATGTCTTTATGAAGCAGCATTCTTTACCTTAGTCTGATCCATGTTATTTTCTGTGTTATGTCTTTATGAAGCAATATTCTTTACCTTAGTCTGATCCATGTTATTTTCTGTGTTATGTCTTTATGAAGCAATATTCTTTACCTTAGTCTGATCCATGTTATTCTCTGTGTTATGTCTTTATGAAGCAACATTCTTTACCTTAGTCTGATCCATGTTATTTACTGTGTTATGTCTTTATGAAGCAACATTCTTTACCTTAGTCTGATCCGTGTTATTTTCTGTGTTATGTCTTTATGAAGCAGCATTCTTTACCTTAGTCTGATCCATGTTATTTTCTGTGTTATGTCTTTATGAAGCAACATTCTTTACCTTAGTCTGATCCATGTTATTTACTGTGTTATGTCTTTATGAAGCAACATTCTTTACCTTAGTCTGATCCATGTTATTTTCTGTGTTATGTCTTTGTGAAGCAGCATTCTTTACCTTAGTCTGATCCATGTTATTTTCTGTGTTATGTCTTTATGAAGCAACATTCTTTACCTTAGTCTGATCCATGTTATTTTCTGTGTTATGTCTTTATGAAGCAACATTCTTTACCTTAGTCTGATCCATGTTATTTTCTGTGTCATGTCTTTATGAAGCAACATTCTTTACCTTAGTCTGATCCATGTTATTTTCTGTGTTATGTCTTTATGAAGCAACATTCTTTACCTTAGTCTGATCCATGTTATTTTCTGTGTTATGTCTTTATGAAGCAACATTCTTTACCTTAGTCTGATCCATGTTATTTTCTGTGTTATGTCTTTATGAAGCAACATTCTTTACCTTAGTCTGATCCATGTTATTTTCTGTGTTATGTCTTTATGAAGCAACATTCTTTACCTTAGTCTGATCCATGTTATTTTCTGTGTTATGTCTTTATGAAGCAGCATTCTTTACCTTAGTCTGATCCATGTTATTTTCTGTGTTATGTCTTTATGAAGCAACATTTTTTACCTTAGTCTGATCCGTGTTATTTTCTGTGTTATGTCTTTATGAAGCAACATTCTTTACCTTAGTCTGATTCATGTTATTTTCTGTGTTATGTCTTTATGAAGCAACATTCTTTACCTTAGTCTGATCCATGTTATTTTCTGTGTCATGTCTTTATGAAGCAACATTCTTTACATTAGTCTGATCCGTGTTATTTTCTGTGTTATGTCTTTATGAAGCAATATTCTTTACCTTAGTCTGATCCATGTTATTCTCTGTGTTATGTCTTTATGAAGCAGCATTCTTTACCTTAGTCTGATCCATGTTATTCTCTGTGTCATGTCTTTATGAAGTAGCATTCTTTACCTTAGTCTGATCCGTGTTATTTTCTGTGTTATGTCTTTATGAAGCAACATTCTTTACCTTAGTCTGATCCGTGTTATTTTCTGTGTTATGTCTTTATGAAGCAACATTCTTTACCTTAGTCTGATCCAAGTTATTTTATGTGTCATGTCTTTATGAAGCAGCATTCTTTACCTTAGTCTGATCCATGTTATTTTCTGTGTTATGTCTTTATGAAGCAGCATTCTTTACCTTAGTCTGATCCATGTTATTTTCTGTGTCATGTCTTTATGAAGCAGCATTCTTTACCTTAGTATGATCCATGTTATTTTCTATGTTATGTCTTTATGAAGCAGCATTATTTACCTTAGTCTGATCCATGTTATTTTCTGTGTTATGTCTTTATGAAGCAGCATTCTTTACCTTAGTCTGATCCATGTTATTCTCTGTGTCATGTCTTTATGAAGCAGCATTCTTTACCTTAGTCTGGTCCGTGTTATTTTCTGTGTCATGTCTTTATGAAGCAGCATTCTTTACCTCAGTCTGATCCATGTTATTTTCTGTGTTATGTCTTTATGAAGCAACATTTTTTACCTTAGTCTGATCCATGTTATTTTCTGTGTTATGTCTTTATGAAGCAGCATTCTTTACCTTAGTCTGATCCATGTTATTCTCTGTGTTATGTCTTTATGAAGCAGCATTCTTTACCTTAGTCTGATCCATGTTATTTTATGTGTTATGTCTTTATGAAGCAATATTCTTTACCTTAGTCTGATCCATGTTATTTTCTGTGTTATGTCTTTATGAAGCAATATTCTTTACCTTAGTCTGATCCATGTTATTCTCTGTGTTATGTCTTTATGAAGCAACATTCTTTACCTTAGTCTGATCCATGTTATTTACTGTGTTATGTCTTTATGAAGCAACATTCTTTACCTTAGTCTGATCCATGTTATTTTCTGTGTTATGTCTTTATGAAGCAGCATTCTTTACCTTAGTCTGATCCATGTTATTTTCTGTGTTATGTCTTTATGAAGCAACATTCTTTACCTTAGTCTGATCCATGATATTTACTGTGTTATGTCTTTTGAAGCAGCATTCTTTACCTTAGTCTGATCCATGTTATTTTCTGTGTTATGTCTTTATGAAGCAGCATTCTTTACCTTAGTCTGATCCATGTTATTTTCTGTGTCATGTCTTTATGAAGCAACATTCTTTACCTTAGTCTGATCCATGTTATTTTCTGTGTTATGTCTTTATGAAGCAGCATTCTTTACCTTAGTCTGATCCATGTTATTTTCTGTGTTATGTCTTTATGAAGCAACATTCTTTACCTTAGTCTGATCCATGTTATTTTCTGTGTTATGTCTTTATGAAGCAACATTCTTTACCTTAGTCTGATCCAGTTATTTTCTGTGTTATGTCTTTATGAAGCAACATTCTTTACCTTAGTCTGATCCATGTTATTTTCTGTGTTATGTCTTTATGAAGCAACATTCTTTACCTTAGTCTGATCCATGTTATTTTCTGTGTCATGTCTTTATGAAGCAACATTCTTACCTTAGTCTGATCCATGTTATTTTCTGTGTTATGTCTTTATGAAGCAACATTCTTTACCTTAGTCTGATCCATGTTATTTTCTGTGTTATGTCTTTATGAAGCAACATTCTTTACCTTAGTCTGATCCATGTTATTTTCTGTGTTATGTCTTTATGAAGCAGCATTCTTTACCTTAGTCTGATCCATGTTATTTTCTGTGTCATGTCTTTATGAAGCAACATTCTTTACCTTAGTCTGACCCATGTTATTTTCTGTGTCATGTCTTTATGAAGCAACATTCTTTACCTTAGTCTGATCCATGTTATTTTCTGTGTCATGTTTTATGAAGCAACATTCTTTACCTTAGTCTGACCCATGTTATTTTCTGTGTTATGTCTTTATGAAGCAACATTCTTTACCTTAGTCTGATCCATGTTATTTTCTGTGTTATGTCTTTATGAAGCAACATTCTTTACCTTAGTCTGATCCATGTTATTTTCTGTGTTATGTCTTTATGAAGCAACATTCTTTACCTTAGTCTGATCCATGTTATTTTCTGTGTTATGTCTTTATGAAGCAGCATTCTTTACCTTAGTCTGATCCATGTTATTTTCTGTGTTATGTCTTTATGAAGCAACATTCTTTACCTTAGTCTGATCCATGTTATTTTCTGTGTTATGTCTTTATGAAGCAGCATTCTTTACCTTAGTCTGATCCATGTTATTTTCTGTGTCATGTCTTTATGAAGCAACATTCTTTACCTTAGTCTGATCCATGTTATTTTCTGTGTCATGTCTTTATGAAGCAGCATTCTTTACCTTAGTCTGATCCATGTTATTTTCTGTGTCATGTCTTTATGAAGCAACATTCTTTACCTTAGTCTGATCCATGTTATTTTCTGTGTCATGTCTTTATGAAGCAGCATTCTTTACCTTAGTCTGATCCATGTTATTTTCTGTGTTATGTCTTTATGAAGCAACATTCTTTACCTTAGTCTGACCCATGTTATTTTCTGTGTCATGTCTTTAAGAAGCAACATTCTTTACCTTAGTCTGATCCATGTTATTTTCTGTGTCATGTCTTTATGAAGCAACATTCTTTACCTTAGTCTGATCCATGTTATTTTCTGTGTTATGTCTTTATGAAGCAACATTCTTTATCTTAGTCTGATCCGTGTTATTTTCTGTGTTATGTCTTTATGTAGCAACATTCTTTACCTTAGTCTGATCCATGTTATTTTCTGTGTTATGTCTTCATGAAGCAGCATTCTTTACCTTAGTCTGATCCATGTTATTTTCTGTGTCATGTCTTTATGAAGCAACATTCTTTACCTTAGTCTGACCCATGTTATTTTCTGTGTCATGTTTTTATGAAGCAACATTCTTTACCTTAGTCTGATCCATGTTATTTTCTGTGTCATGTTTTTATGAAGCAACATTCTTTACCTTAGTCTGACCCATGTTATTTTCTGTGTCATGTTTTTATGAAGCAACATTCTTTACCTTAGTCTGATCCATGTTATTTTCTGTGTCATGTCTTTAAGAAGCAACATTCTTTACCTTAGTCTGATCCATGTTATTTTATGTGTCATGTCTTTATGAAGCAACATTATTTACCTTAGTCTGATCCATGTTATTTTCTGTGTTATGTCTTTATGAGGCAGCATTCTTTACCTTAGTCTGATCCATGTTATTTTCTGTGTTATGTCTTTATAAAGCAACATTCTTTACCTTAGTCTGATCCATGTTATTTTCTGTGTTATGTCTTTATGAGGCAGCATTCTTTACCTTAGTCTGATCCATGTTATTTTCTGTGTCATGTCTTTATGAAGCAACATTCTTTACCTTAGTCTGATCCATGTTATTTTCTGTGTCATGTCTTTATGAAGCAACATTATTTACCTTAGTCTGATCCATGTTATTTTCTGTGTTATGTCTTTATGAGGCAGCATTCTTTACCTTAGTCTGATCCATGTTATTTTCTGTGTTATGTCTTTATGAAGCAGCATTCTTTACCTTAGTCTGACCCATGTTATTTTCTGTGTTATGTCTTTATGAAGCAGCATTCTTTACCTTAGTCTGATCCATGTTATTTTCTGTGTTATGTCTTTATGAAGCAACATTCTTTACCTTAGTCTGATCCATGTTATTTTCTGTGTTATGTCTTTATGAAGCAACATTCTTTACCTTAGTCTGATCCATGTTATTTTTCATTCCAAATTTGGTGTCCTCTTAGTCCGTTCCTCTTCTTCTGCGATCGTGGCTCATTCAGACTAGGACTCCGGACTCTCTTATGAAGTCAGATGTCTGTTTGAGTGATTCGATTACCCCGTATAGTTTCTCTTCCAGGGAGGTGGGTGTGGTCTACACTGTCTTTCTCAGGTCTGTGTACTGGGGGCAATCCTGTAGAACGTGTTTTGTTGTCATATCGTCCAGTGTACAGTGGCATTGACTGGTAGTACCTATTTTGAGTTTGATGAACATGTGGTTTCTCATTCTGTTGTGGCCAGTGCGTAGGCGAAGTATGATGACTTGATCCCTCCTCTATAGTTGGATGTATCCGTCCCTCTCGTTATACTTTGGGTGTTCTCGGTTCCATCTTTCATGGTACTGGCCTTTAATGATGGATTTGGCTTCGTCGTAGCTGACCAGATGGTTTTCTTGTTGTAATCTCCCTCCCTCTTTAGCTAATTTGTCTGTTCAGGTTTCTGCAGGGTTATTAAACTTTTATTTTGTTAAATGGAAGTAGGAGTATGTTTCTATTTTAGTCTGCTTGGTTTGCCGTCTTGCTTCTGTGGTCCGTACATGTAGTGAATAGTAGTTAGACATTAACACCACTAATCACGTGACTTTCCTCTTACATAAGGTCTGCGTGACAATCGTTGAAGCTCGTCAGTTGTCGGGACTCAACATAAACCCCGTGGTATATGTCCAGGTCGGCAAACACAAGAAACATACGAGCGTCAAGCAGTCCACGAACTGTCCGTACTACAATGAGGTATGAACATACTTTTGTTATCATTATGTTATTCTAAGACATTTTCCTTGTAGGTCTTCCTTTATTAATCTCTTGATTTATTATATCGAGGTAGAGAACCTCATCAGCAACTGAACTGAGAGCGGGCAGCGACTCAGATCTGGCTGTGTGCGTGAGGATCGACAAACAAGAGATCTGATCAAGACCACACTCCACCTTTCAGTGGTTCTCCTGGAAACTGACTAATTCCGGCCAAGCTAGTAGCGATCCAAGATGGAAGACAGCCCTATTCTTAAAGATACCGTTTGTAAATTGGATATATTGGCCCGAAAAGCGCAATATCACAGCACTTCTGTTAACTACAACACAACGTATTTATGTCCACTTTGCGCCATTTTAAGGGCGGACGATGAAGATGTGTAGTCGTAGGATAAACGCATAAAAAGATCTATCTTTATTCCTGTTTCCTTTTTTTCTGATATAGTAGGAGTTAAACGTCGGTGTGGAAGTTAATAATTTATATCGAATCAGAACTTCATTTAGTTTTTCTCCCAGAGTTCCATGCAAATACAATATCAAAGCCAGCAGACTGAGTGATAGGAGTAAATGCATCAAGATGCGAAGCTGCTGTAAAGCTGTTGCTAATGACAATTTTTTTTTTTTAAAGAAGAAAAAAAAGTATGGTAAGAGCTTTACGTGGTAATTAACAAAACAAGAGTCGACGTTTCGGCCAAGTAGGCCTTCAGATGGAACAACAAACAACAGCACAAAAATATATGTAAGGATATGTACACAAATCGGGAGCCGCGATAGCTCAGTGGTTAGTGAATTGGGCTACTATGGACAAGTGATAGGTTTCGATCTCAACCGACGGCATCCGGTTCACCCAGCCTTTAATGGGTACCGGATTTTTTTTCTGGGAAAGTAAAACGGCACGGACGTAATACCGACCACATTACCCCAAAAATCATGTACCGAAGGTGTGTACAATTTATGGTCACTAACACCATATATATATTCTATATTTGCCAGTTGGCGTGACTTTACTTTTTTTATGTACACAAGTCTAACTACACGGCGATAATATTCTCGATACTCAGGAAATTAAATAAAAAAGGTCACTGTAGCGTAGTCAGCTTCTGAATGAACTAATCCCGCCTAATTTTAGTACCATTGCACTGGTACATATCCTTATATATATATATTGTGTTGTTGTTTGTTGTTCCAGCTGAAGGCCTACTTGGCCGAAACGTCGACTCTTGTTTTGTTAATTACCACGTAAAGCTGTTACCATACCACTTTTTTCTTCTTTAAAAAAAAAAATTGACAATCAAAGTGATAATGTGAAGATGACTATGGTGCCTACATCGGCAATAAATGCTGATATAGAAGTGCTGACAATTGTACTGCACATAGAGGGGATAAGCTTCAGGTCCAGAGGTCACACTTTTAGAATCACAAGATTTAAAGATGTAATTATATTGCAAAGATGTAATTATATTGCAAAGATGTAATTATAAGAAAGGAAGGGAAGAGATAAGGAATAAGAGAGGTGTAGTAAATGAGTGACTGAGTGAGGAAGAAATAAAGAAAGAAATAAGAAAGAAATAAAGAAATAAGAAAGAAAGAGAAAGAAAGAAAGAAAGAAAGAAAGAAAGAAAGAAAAGAAAAGGAAGAAAGAAAGAAAGAAAAGAAAGAAAGAAAAGAAAGAAAGAAAGAAGAAAGAGAAAAGAAAAAGAAAGAAAGAAAAAAAAGAAAGAAAGAAAGAAAGAAAGAAAGAAAGAGAGAGAGAGAGTGAAAGAAAGAAAGAAATGAAGAAGGAGACAAGAAAAAGGTCTGTGGGCTTACCAATATCAGCGTTGTTGAGGAGTGGATACCGGTGCCTACGTCATTCAAGGGGTCTTTCTCGTGTTTTGTCACACTCGACAGGAAAAGTAGGGAACAGAACCCGGTCGTGGTTAATGCTGAGGTCAACGGTCTCATCTGCGATAACACCGATGAGAAAGATGCAGTCATCTATACAGACGGATCTGTAAGACGACACCAAAGAAGTGCATGGGCATTTACAGCACGCTCAGCAGGCAGAATAGTCAAGGAAGACAGTGGTACATACGTCATGACCACGAGTAGCATGACAATGGAAGTGATGGCAGTGACCAAGGCATTCAAATGGTTAGAGTCACAAGACTACACCCACGCATGTATACTGAGTGATTCGATGAGCATGATAAAAAAAGTGGAGGCGGGCTCTGTACGCATGCAATGGGTAGAGTCGTTGCAGAAATATAAAATACGTAAGGTCACCTTTGTCTATGTCCCTGGACATGCGGGAGTACGGGTAAATGAAAGAGCGGACAGGTTGGCTAGCTGCGCTGTCGTTGAGGACGGGCAACCAATGGATCGGGCGGACATCATCAATGCCCTCCGAGATGTGCGAAGAGCACAGGACTTCGACAAACACAGATCCACGTCGCTTCTTCGGATGATGGAAATGGGAGTTAAGTTGGGCACAGCCAGAAATGAGAAACTTAGTGGCCGTGTAAGAAGACTTATCAACAAACACAGAACTGGAGTTGTCAGTCGCTGGACACTGAGGGAATTGCTGAGGAGGGGTTCGGAGCACCTATGGACATGTTCGGAGTGCAATGATGATGACCCACAAATAACTCAATAACTCAATGGTAATTTACTACTTTTTCTCCGGCTTGGTATAGAACCGTTGATCAGAGGTTTAACAAGCCGCTATCGTAAAAACGATGTTGTTAATGAAACGTAGACCTGATACAGAATGTGTAAATTAGCCAGTAGAAGAGATCGATCACTTCATCTATCTTGGAAGTCACATTGATCGAGAAGGGGATACGAGCAAAGAAATTAGAATCAGACTGGCTAAAGCAGCAATGTCTATCAGAAGCCTTGAAAAGTTGTGGAAATCAAAACTCATTAGCACAAACACAAAACTTAGGCTATTCAAATCAAATGTACTATCAACCCTTACGTATGCGTGTGAAAGCTGGAAAACAACAAGAGATATAGAAACAAAGTTGAACGCATTCGAAAATAAATGTCTAAGGAAAATACTTGGTATAGAATGGAACGAATTCAAAACAAACGAGGAAATTAGAGAAATCGCCAATCAACCATTAATATCTTCAGTAATAAAGAAAAGACGATGGTCATACGTTGGACATGTGATGAGAAGAGATAATAATCGAATAGCAAAGCAAGCCCTCATATGGGAAACAACAGGTAAAAGAAAAAGAGGAAGACCCAGGGAGACACTGAGAAGAACATTGATGAGAGAGGCAAGAGCAGCAGGAATCGGCTCCCTCAATGAGATAGAACTGCTTGCACAGAACAGAGACAGATGGCGAGATTTGATAAAATATCTTTAAAAGAAAACTGATACATACTGATACATGTGTCACTTTGCACGCAAGGTTTCTGTTTGTTTTTTGAGATTGTGGTTCTATCCTTATGTGCCGTCTTCGGCTCGAAGGACAATAGATAGTTTAGACTATAACTAATACAATACATTTTCAATTAAATTGCAACAAAGAAACAAAGTTTTTTCTCTCTCTCTCTCTCTCTCTCTCTCTCTCTCTCTCTCTCTCTCTCTCTCTCTCTCTCTCTCTCTCTCTCTCTCTCTCTCTCTCTCTCTCTCTGCGATCAGGACTCAATCAGAGTAGGATTCCAGACTCCCACATGAAGTCAGCTGTCAGGTTAAGTGTGTTGATCGCCCCCACAGACAGAACAACACATTTAGAGTCTGTCAGATCCACTCTGATTGAACACCCGTTAAAACGTTGCACTGTGTTCAGCGCCATTAACCCAGTACATCCGATTTCAGCCAGAATTTTATTCAGGTTTGCATTCCTTAGCCTTTGATTGTCCCCAATCTTCCTGCAAGGCAGCAGATTGTCTTTTCTGTAGGGGGATTCTGCCCTTAGATGGTCTGCCATCCCAGGTTTACGAGCACCATCTGCCCGAGTCACTAGAGCTGACCAACACAGACATGCACACACAAAGATATGAGATGTGAATAACACAGACATGTACATAGCGATACGAGACATGACTAACACCGACACACATCAAGATATATGACACATGCCTAACATAGATATGCACATAAAGATATGAGATATGACTAACATAGACATGTACATGCAAAGATATGACACATACCTAACATAGACATACACACAAAGATATAAGATATGACTAACATGCCCAGGCACACACAAGGATATGAGAAGTGACAAACACAGACATGCACACACAAATATATGAGATGTGACTAACATAGCCAGGCACACACAAGGATATGAGAAGCGACAAACACAGACATGCACACAAAAAGATATGAGATATGACGAACATAAACATGCACACAAAGATATGAGATATCCCTAACCCAGACACGCACACACAAAGATATGACACATGACCAACACAGATACACATTAAGATATGAGATATTACTAAACTCAGACGTACATAAAGATTTGAGACATGATTAACACGGACACACCAAGATATGAGATATGACTAACATGATACACACCTAGATATGAGCCATGGCTAGCACACACACACACACACACACACACAAGCTAAGATTTGAGCCATGGCTAGCACAGAAACACACCAAGATATGAGCCATGACTAGCACAGAAACACATTAAGATATGAGCCATGGCTTCACGGAAAAACACCAAGAAATGAACCAAGTCTAGCACATAAACACATTGAGGTATTTCTCCGCTCGGCTCTACCAAATAAAGTATCGATTGTTAACGAGAGCAACATAAACAGAGTTGCACAGATTCCATCTCCCAGCACCGCTCGAATTTTTTTGCCTTCTTTGAAATCAAACATTCCATGTGACCAGACAATGTTTTAAAATACATATTTATTCTTATACGAGTGTTTTTAACGACCACTTTGTCCACACAGACACAAGAGAAATAATAACACTATTATCATTGTAAATTACAATACAGTAAATTGTTTTAATGTTCGTTTCATCATGGAATACTCGTAACAAAAGAAGGACCACATGGGATAAGACCTTGCAAAGACACTAACATGGAATGACATATGACAAATGGAACCTCTGCGGTTTAGCTATATAACCAGATATATGTACGACCTTCTACCATCAGCCTGCAACCTTGTGAAGTGGGGGGAGACAGATGACAACCGATGTCCTCTCTGCAGGGAAGACAGAATATGGGACATGTTCTTTCCTCATACAAGACAGCGCTAGGCCAAGGGCGGTACGCCTGCCGACAAAACAAAGTGCTGCATGAGCTGGCTGCCATCGTGGACGGGACGCGAAGGTAGACCAACTAAAATTCCACCAGCTACAACAAACACATTGTTATTGTTATTGTTATAGAAGGCCCCGGTATCACTGCAAACGAATTAAAATCCATAATTGCTCAACCGCCCGTGCCAGTGGAATCATCCGAATTACTAACTCATCTCCCAAACAAAGAAAGGTAGCTGTAGTCCCCATCATAGCAGTCTCAGCACACGCCAAAAGACATAAGGCGAAACCGCACAGAAAGTGAACACAGCCAACTGTTCCCTGTCATACGATATCATCCTTCGTCGTAAACAGTCGGAATATCGAAACACGATCAAAACGGATGAAACACACAGCTCACGGTGTGTACAGAGCACTTAACTCAGTAGCTCCTGCAACAAGCCGGAATTGGAATATGAGGAAACTGCAATAAGGAACACTTTTCAAACACATGTTTCTTGAAAGCTGGACAGGCCGCACCCACTGATCAAAACAAATGAAACGACTTCACGATCCTGGACATAGCAAATGACTGGGATGGCAGTTGACCTCCCAGGGCTAGGAAAAGTACCCAGTGTACATCAAGAGATCTAAAATGCGTCCGGACATTGCGCTTTACACATGAGATATGACCCACGTCATCTTTAATAAAGCTCACAATTCCATTCGAATCCAGGATAGAGGAACAGCATATATTTAAACTAGCCAAACACAAGGATCTCGCCACTGAGCTGAAACAGCAGGGATTACTGGTCAGAATGTTCCATGTGGAAATTTGTGCCAGAGGACTCCCGACCTCGTCCCTCTATGGCCTACCAAAGAGGCTAGGAATTAATAGGGGAATGCGATCAAGAGCAATGAAGGGTATTGCTGAGTCAGCAGAAAGAGCATCGATCTGGCTCTGGTAAAGCCGAGACAGATTAACAATCTCAGAGTAATCTGATGTTCAGATGAATTGGCGACTAATTTACACGTCGACTACTTCTAACTTCCTCGTAAGTCATCAACATAGCGACTGTTTAATCCTTGAATATCAGAGAGGCGGACGATAAACGATAAAAAATTACATCATCGACCATTGGTGAGCCACACCCATATTTGCAATACTGACAGTTCAAGGGAATGGAGTTCCGAGGCCGAATTATCTTTATCCTCTATTATCAGTTACCAATCCACTCCCTCATGTCGAGTTACGTCATAACAAATAACAAAAAAATCAGCGTATACGCGAGTGTATATAAAAGGACGTTCCTAATACAACCCATTTTAGGCTGCTGCCACTACGAAGAGAACATCAGCGTGCTTTGTTAAAGCTAATACAAGTAAGTATACGACCGGATATATGCTGTAGATTCGACCCAAAGTGTTGCGTAGAGTTAAGTGTAGTTATTTTGTGCCGAATATATTGTGACCTTCAGAGTACAATGCAGCAGGAGGTCGACGCCTAGGAGTCATGACCCAGACGGCCCCACCTCCCTTAGAATGTCAAGAATCTTAAGGGCCGAAACACTTGCTGAAAGGGTTCACTTCTGATGATCAGACTGCCTCCTGCTGCTGCGAAGCTCTGTATACAGTTTTCTATTACTTTATCAGTGATGAATTATTTTATTCGTTTCTTTTCAGTATTTTGTTTTCGACTTCCACATGGCTCCTTTAATGCTGTTCGATAAAATCATCACACTCACTGTAAGTAGATGTGCTCTAGATACATTACATCGTCGTCGTCGTCATCATCATCATCGTCATTATCGTTATCGTCATCATCATTACCATCGTCATTATCATTACCATCGTCATTATCGCTACCATCGTCATTATCATTATCATCGTCATTATCATTATCATCGTCATTATCGTTATCGTCATCATCATTACAAGCGTCATTACCATTACCATCGTCATTATCATTACCATCGTCATATCATTACCATCGCCATTATCATTACCATCGTCATTATCATTATCATTACCATCGTCATCATCATTATCATCGTCATTATCGTTATCGTCATCATCATTATCATCGTCATTATCGTTACCGTCATCATTGTCATCATCTTGCTCAGCCCTGTTGGGATTTGACTACCTTGAAAGCAAACCTGAAATTCTCTCCGCTGCGCCACATGTTCAGCGTCTGAAGCATATCCAGTTCACCTTAAATGTCTTTCACCCACCTTTATCTTGGTGTTCTCTTTCTCGCTCTCTCTATTTATATATAATATATATATATATATATATATATATATATATATACATTGTTTACCTTGTACCAAACTCCCCATAACGATCTACAATCTCTAGCATTTACTTGCTGGTTCGTGTTGTTTCCCTAGCCTATCGCATGGTTTCACCGATCGTTGGGGTGTGGCACCTGCTTGTAGTTGTTAAAACACACAAGCACCTATACAGACACACGCATATACCAGGCCCCTGAAGTACGTGTGTATCTACATTATAATTCAATATTATTTTTTATCCAATTATGATTATATTACATTTAACAAATAAAATAAACAAAAGAACAGTTTTCCGTTACTGGTTATAACATATCCACGACAGTTAGTTATATCTTGAATTTTCGCTAGGTTCTTTCCATCTACTTTGATATCAACTTTTAGGTTTTGTGTGTGATCTTTATTTATAATATTATTTTCAGGCTTTTTAACATTCATATCCAAACCATATTCTTTACTTTTCTGCCAGTAGTACGGTGTCATCAGCGGATCTTATACCATTAATTATATATCCATTAATGTTTAAAATTGACATCTCCATGATGTCTTTAAAGATCTTCTCAGCAACTACATTGAATAAGCTTAGAGATAGGATACAGCTCTATATATGTGCCAAATAGGATAAGGTGAAAGGTCAAGGTAAATTACAAGTTCGAATCGGCGTCTAAGCACGCTAGTTTTCACCCATGTGTGCTCGGGTGCATATCCAGAAGTGTTCGGAGACTTCTGGATAGTTTCACTTCAAGCATCGAAACTCACGATGCGAGGCGGCATTCCTCACCTTCCCAGAGTACTAATCTGGTACCCATTTCTGCCAGCGGCTGGGTCGACCGCGGGGGTATTTTTTTTTCCAACCACGAGTACAACTAAACACTGCTTCCAGCTGGAGTCGAACACGGGTTGTCCTAACACCGATAACCCAGTCGGGTGGTTTTCCCAACTAGGCTACCGAGGCCCCCAAAGAGGATACACCTCTCATCATCATCATCATCATCGTCGTCATCAAGTACCGGGCCTAGTGGCGTAGGTGATCATGTCTCTCCACAACTTTCGATCTCGGCAGCTATTTATCATTTCTGTTGTTGACCTTCTGCCAAGCCATTCTCTTAACCTGTCTGTTATTTTTTCTCTTTGCTTCCCTCTATCTCTTCGACCCTCAATTTTTCCAGTTGTTACAATATATTCCAGCTGTTCTCTTCTCATTACATGGTAAAAAATTATTATTGTTTCTTCCTAATATTGGAAATTAGCTCTCTTTTTGCTTTGATCTCTCTCAGAACCTCTTCATTACTCTTCTTAGCTGTCCATGGTATTCTCAACATTCTTCTGTAAAACCACATTTCTACTGCTTCCAGTTATTTTCTTGTCTGTTGTCCTATTGTCCATGATTCACATCCATATGTTAAAACTGGTTCTGCATAACATTCAAGAACTCTTTTTCTTGTTTCTATTGTCAAAAAGGTCAGGTCGGGTAATTTTACCTGCTACTGTATGCAGTAAACAGTACAACATGTGGCTGCCCTGCTGCCTTGCAGGTAAGCTCGGGAGAGTAAAAGGCTAAGGGAGGGTACCCCGACGCAAAACAACCCCACTACCTTGTGGGTGAGACTTTTTAGTCAAAGGCTAGCGGAGTCAACCGTAAACAAACCGACGGAAGGCAACAGAAAACCACCGTCGTAATTTCTTTGTATAATCATGAATCGCCACAACATTAGATATAACGACAACACAAGGTTGTGTGCTGTCACCAGATTTGTTTAATATTTATAGTGAGATTATTTTAAGATCCATAAGGGGCATGCCTGGAATAACAATTGGAGGTCATAATATAAATAATCCAAGGTATGCTGATGATACAGTATTAATCGCTAAGAGTGAAAATGAGTTACAAGAAATGTTGGACATTGTAGTGAAGGAAAGCAAAAATAAAGGACTCAGCCTTAATAGCAAAAAGACAAAGGTAATGGTAACAACAAAGAAAAAGACATCACCTCAGTGCAAAATAAAGACATGTGGAACAATATTAAAACAGGTAAATGAATTTAAATATTTGGGAACTTTGTTAACCTCAGACGGAAGATGTACAAAAGAGGTGATATGTAGAATGGCTCAGGCAAAAGCAGCGTTCCAAAAAATGAGGAAAATACTATGCAATCCATTTTTGACAATAGAAACAAGAAAAAGAGTTCTTAAATGTTACGTAGAGCCAGTCTTAACATACGGATGCGAATCATGGACAATAGGACAACAGACAAGAAAATCACTGGAGTCTGTAGAAATGTGGTTTTACAGAAGAATGTTGAGAATACCATGGACAGCTAAGAAGAGTAATGAAGAGGTTCTGAGAAAGGTCAAAGCAAAAAGAGAGCTAATTTCCAATGTTAGGAAGAGACAATCATCATTTTTTGGCCATGTAATGAGAAGAGAACAACTGGAATATATTGTAACAACTGGAAAAATTGAGGGACGAAGAGATAGAGGGAAGCAAAGAGAAAAAATAACAGACAGCTTAAGAGAATGGCTCGGCAGAAGGTCAACAACAGAAATGATAAATAGCTGCCGAGATCGAATGTTGTGGAGAGACATGATCACCTACGCCACTAGGCCCGGTACTTGATGATGATGATTGTCAAAAATGGATTGCATAGTATCTTCCTCATTTTTTGGAAAGCTGCTTTTGCCTGAGCCGTTCTGCATCTTACCTCTGTTGTACATCTTCCGTCTGAGGTTAACCAAGTTCTCAAGTATTTAAATTCATTTACCTGTTTTAATATTGTTCCACTTGTCTTTATTTTGCACTGAGGTGATGTCTTTTTCTTTGTTGTTACCATTACTTCTGTCTTTCTGCTATTAAGGTTGAGTCATTTATTGTTGCTTTCTTTCACAACAATGTCTAACATTTCTTGTAACTCATGTCCACTCTTAGGATTAAGACTGTATCATCAGCATACCTTAGATTATTTATATTATGACCTCTGATTGTTATCCAGGCGTACCCCTTATGGATCTTTAAATAATCTCACTATAAATATTAAACAAATCTGGTGACAGCATACAACCTTGCCTAAAACCCTGTTTTATTTGTTGAAACATTCCCAATTGATTTCCAGCTCTTATGGTCGCTATTTGTTGCCAGTTTATGCCATCTAAAATGTTCATTATTTCTTGATGCTTTACTTTGTCAAATACTTTGTTATAATCTCTGAAAGATAGGTATAGATCTGTTTTCACCTCTATGGCTCTTTCTACTAAAGACCTTATGATGTATATGGTATTGTTTGTTCTTTTACCTCCAACAAAACCACACTGCCCATCACTAATTACAGCATTATATATTGAATTATTAGCGGGTCCTCATCATTGCACTCCGAACGTGTCCATAGGTTCTCAGATCTCATATCTAAGCAAGTCCTGCAGTGTCCAGCGACTGACGGAAGACTCCAGCCCTGTGTTGGTTTTACGTCTTCTTACACGCCCACTATGTTTCTCGTTTCTAGCTGTGCCCAGCTTAACTCCCATCTCTTTCATCCGAAGGAGTGACGTGGACACATTATTGTCAAAGTCTTGTACTTTATATATGAAGTCACTAGTACCTCATACCCAACAGCATTTTCTAGGGGACTGCCTTTTGCCTTTTCTGACATAGCATATTACATTGCAATATTGTTTGCAGGTTATGCACCATCGGAACTTTATGCGTTCAGCCATTTTTGTGGGCAGTTACAAGTTTGATGTGGCCGCTGTGTACAGAATGCCAGGTAAGTACTCTAGAGACCTGTCCTCTATTGCCTGCTATAGATTAGGCATCCTCCTACAGTGAACGTTGTTGATGTATTCCTTATCTAATGGGGTTATCGAGGACAATGATCATTCAAAATATATCTTCTTCTATTTCTTTTTCTTATTCATCTACTTATATATTTCATCCCCTTCGTACTTCATTATCAACTGTTGCCTAATAATGTCAACAATCATTTTCCTTCACAATTAACGAAAAAAAAAGCTAAAAAATGTATAAATTTATGTTTATACGGTTATGACAAAAGTTTGTATTTTGCCTATAAAAGCATTAGGAATGAGTTTTTTTTTTTTAAACCTGTTTTTTTTTTTATTTACTCCGAGACTAAACTGTATCGAATAAATAAAAAATTCGTTACAAACATTAGAATCGAGCTAAAATTGTCTGCAACAAATAGCTCTGAAACTCGTCGTGTGAAATGAGGCGATTTTGAGGGATCGTCATCGAGAGTAAAGGAAAATTGTATCTCATGTAAATCTTGTATTTTTACTACAGAGTAATCAAATACTATTACCAAATGTCGAATTCTGTAAAAATAACATTTCGTTCGAGATTTTGATTTGTTTCAACTTAAAGAAAGTGTCTAAATAGGCAAGTAACAAAACAAAAACTCGGTGACAGTTAGCCGTACAGTCGACTAGACTCTAGACCTTTTCAATAAATCCAATTAATAATGATTGTGTCCTACTGTGATGTGACCTTCACATGTTAACAATAGCTTATATCCCAAAGTGATGTGACCTTCTTCTTCTTCTTCTTCTACCTCTCAGCTCTCTGTGGAGCATAGGTCTTCAACAAACACTTTCTCAGCTAATCTGTTTCTTGCCATTCTTTTAATATCGTTCCATTTCTTTCCCATCATCTTCATCCCTGTTTCTATGTGTCTTCTCCAAGAATTCCTTGGTCTTCCTCTTTGTCTCTTTCCCTGGGGATTCCAAAAAAGGGCCTGTGTAATACTCTCAGTTGGCTTTCGCAGTGTGTGTTCTATCCAGCGCCATCGCCTTCGCTGTATCTCTTATCCACTGGTATTTGACCGGTACATTTCCATAATTCTATGTTAGTGATTTTGTAATGTCATTTCCATCCTTTTATTCTCCGTAAGCATCCATTAATAAAAGTCTGTATCTTCATGATTGTCATGCTAGTTGTTCTCCATGTTTCACAGCCATATAATAGGACTGAGTTAACATTGGAGTTGAAAATTTTTATTTTTGTATTTAACCTAATTTCTTTGTACTTCCATATATTTCCCAGTGCAACCAATGCTCTTCTTGCTTTTGATATCCTTATGTTGGTATCATTGTACTAAACTAGTTGGTATCATGGTATCACACGTGACCTTCACATATTAATACAGCTTATATCCCAATGTGGTGCGACCTTCAAATATTGACAACAGCTTATGTCCCAACGTGGTTTGACCTTCAAGTGTTAACAACAGCTTATGTCCCAGTGTAGTTTGGTCTTCAAATGTTAACAACAGCTTATGTCTCAATGTGTTGTGAACTTCAAATGTTAACAATAGTTTATGTCCCAATGTGGAGTAAACTTCAAATGTTAACAATATATTATGTCTAAATGTTAGTTCACCTTCACATGTTAACAATAGCTTATGTCCCAATGTGTTGTGAACTTAAAATGTTAACAACAGCTTATGTCCCAGTGTAGGGTAAACTTCAAATGTTAACAGTAGCTTATGTCCTAATGTGTTGTGAACTTCAAATGTTAACAATAGCTATGTCCCAAACCATATTCTCTTGATCATACACTGTTTTATTGTGCTTGAAACAATGAATGGACAAATGCCTTCAACACAAGTGTCAGAAAGACAATGAATGGACAAATGCTTCAAACACAAGTGCCAGAAAGGACAATGAATGGACAATTGCCTTCAAACACAAGTGCCAGAAAGGACAATGAATAGACAATTGCCTTCAAACACAAGTGCCAGAAAGGACAATGTTATTTTCGTTGAAATTTTGCGCAACAGGCTGAACATTCCAGAAGAGTTTGTACGGTATTTTCGTGAATTCCTAATAAGGACGAAAATGCACTGTTGCAGCTAACAAGCATAATCAACGGCATCCACATTTGTACTGCTCATGCAAAACGCGAGTCAGAGTTCTCCAATATTAACCCAGTTCTCACACTACACAACGGCTTCTCTACAAACGAAGACATAAGTACACAGATTTTCTTCAAACCAGTTGGTTTTCTCCTATGTTTTTCAACCATTATCATATGTTAGTTCCTGATTCTAGAATGACAGGCTCTTATCAACCAACTCCAGGAACAAGGTAAAAGAAAGCCCGTGGAAATTACGTCACCAATGTGACGAGCGGGATTTGTTTTTTTTTATTTGGAAACTCTTATTAAAAGTATCCACTTGATTTGAAAGAAGGGTTTACTTTGTAGTTGTTTTTTATCAATGAACCTTAAATTTTACTTAATTTTCGTATTTTTACAAATTTGCATTTGATCTTCTTCTTCATCATCTTCTACCCTTCCTCCGTTGCCGTTGGCGTCGAGGGGAGATACAATCTGCGATTCTTTGTTCTCCTGTTGGCCTCTTCTGGTGTTATCCCTCCTAGTGACTCTAGTATTCCCTTTATCCATCTCTTTCTCGGCTCCATTATTTTGGCTCTGAGCACTGTTGTGTATAATAATATCATATACTTTGATATGTGGTATCCACTCGACAAATGTACCTACAGAAAAGCACCAGAAGCCTGGTATATCGCGATTTTCTCGTCTAATGGGATGAGATGACAGAGGGCCCAACCCAATGCTCTCCCCTTGATGCCCTTTTCATCTCTGACCAGGGACAAGGTACCCATTTTTTTTACAGTCAACGGTTCAATCTGAGAAAAAGTCTGTGCCGATTTCTCCGTGGACCAGTGAGAGAAACCGTCAATGTGAGGAGTCTATTTGAGGAATTATGTGTGTACACTTTGTTTTAAGACACCTATCTTGTGTGGTTGTCCATGCTGGTAACAAACAAAAACAAAGTTCTAGATGGGACCCACAGGGGAAGAGAAAGCCTTGAAGGCACATGAAGACATGGAGAAGATGAATAATTGAAACCCTTGCTGACGGTGGCCCAGACCGGAGAGAAGTAGAGAAAATGTTTTAGAACAGGAGTCAATGGAAATGTCCTGGCCATGACCTGTACTTTAAAAAATGGGATAAAAGGACTTCGATTGATTGAATAAATAAAACATGATGTGTTCAAACAAATTACGTTGCCAGAGAATTTACAAACACTCTGGAATTTAAGGTATACGATTGCGTGTCATCTATACAAGTAAAGTATTAATTTATTTAATGATTTTTACGTTGTATTTTTTAAAATGAAAATTTGAAAGATACATACGAAAACAGAAATGAAATTCAGACCCGTATTGTGTTGGCATCAATATTTACCACATTCAACCACATTACCCAGAAATCATGTGCTGAAGATCTGTAAAATTTATGGTCACTAACACCATATTCCCTATACGCCACTTGGCGGAACTGGGCTCTTTACTTCTTTTTACTGTAGATAGAAGATCGTGAAAGGACATGGTCGCCTACGCCAACCAGTTTTGGCTCATTGTGATCTTTACAACACATATTACCATTGCTGGTGTATGTAGAGGGGTTCGTGATAAAGGACGCTTGGTCAAAGCAGTCGCCACAACGTGTGAGACTCAGGATTTTTATTTGACCTCCAATAGAATTTTTTTTTTCGGTCTACAGCGAGTTTCGTACACCGTAAGTCACCTTTCCAGCCAACGAAATAGTGGAAAGGCCACTTGACAAGCAAGATACTTGTCCAACTCTTGTTTTATACCCGTGCTAACTTAATGAGTCGTGAGTGGGAAATCCACTCAAGCATAGAAAGAGGTCAATTGCTTTTGAAAATAAATGCCTGCTAAAAGTTGTAAACATTGATCGAAAGATATACAAAATAAAACAAAAAGAGAAGAAATCAAACAAAAATATGCGTCAAGCTATTTACGGAATAGAGATCTTAATGGACCACAAGAGATCTCACGCCAGTCCTTTACATAGGCGCAGGGTGTCAAGAGAGGAGAGACAAATATTAATAAATGAATATTATTATAGAGGGAAACTTCCGAGGCGATGATCAGCGAATCAATTCAGAGGAAGAGGTATGTTTACAGCACTTGGATAAAATGACAAATAATCAACGACAGAAAAAAATATGGACCAAAGCAGGATCGAACCCGTACTCGGTGGCACAGAGCCTTGCCACGAAAAGCCAAACGCTAGGGAACACTGCCACCCAGCTAACTAAAAAATTAGCTATCGTGGACAATGTCTTTTCGCGAAGGTGTTCTCATGACTATAGCATAAGGCTGCGATCACAGCTCGGAAATATTTTTCCTGTTAAGACAAGTATCTCCCGGATAGGGTTGGGTAGGGATGAATACTTGCGTTGCAGACAAACATTTAGGACGAAACAAGAGATAACAAGGGAGATGAACCAAAAAAGCAACTCTAAGAATAATAATTAATATTTAATTATATTAAGTTTTAAAATATATATTATATTTAATGTAATATTATATAGAGGACTCAACCATTGGCCTAAGTACAAAACAGGATCTAGCAGTGCAGACATAGGGAGTTATGATTGAATCTATATGTGCCGTCTTAGGCTCGATTTAAACACGAATAACTAGCAATAGAAAATAAGAGCGATATTGTTTTGCCTTTTAGGTTTTACTTTGTCGTAGCAAATGCCCCTCTTGTTCAGATACAATTTTCTACTTTTCTTTCCTTCTTTTAAATCTGCTGGCCGATGGTCATAGTGAAGCAGATATTTTGTCCACTTTGATCTCAAGTTGAACGCAATAAAAAAAAACTGAATATTTTTGGAGGAAGGAGAACTGTTGATTGAACAAGAAATCATAAGGGAACGGTGGACAGAATACATTAATGATCTTTATAATGATGAACGAACAGAAGTAAATTTTAAGGATAATGGAGAAGGTCCAGAAATACTCAAAGAAGAAGTGGAAGACGCCTTGTGCAATATGAAAGCAGGAAAAGCTCCTGGGCCAAATAATATAACTAAAGAAGAGATTGAAACCATGGGTGATTTTGGAATAAAAATAATAACAAAAATATTGAATGGTACCTACAACACCGGATTTATACCAGACGACCTGCTCAAATCAATCATAGCCCTACTAAAGAAATCTGGTGCAAATGAATGCGATGATCATCGCACAATAAGCCTTATGAGTCACATGACTAAGATATTACAAAGAATCATCATGCGAAGAGTGCGAAACAAAATCAGTCCAGAAATTAGCGATGAACAGTGTGGTTTTGTTAGAGATAATGGAACAAGCAATGCCATATATATCATAAGATCTTTAGCAGAAAGAGCCATAGAGGTTAAAACAAATCTATACCTATGTTTCATAGATTATACCAAAGACTTTGACAAAGTAACGCACCAAGAAATAATCAAAATGTTAGAACGCATAAACGTAGACAGTAAATATCTATGATTAATAAAGAACATGTACTGACAACAAACAGCGACCATAAGAACTGGAAACCAATTGGGAATGTTTCAGCAAATAAAACAGGTTTTAGGCAAGGTTGTTTGCTGTCACCAGATTTGTTTAATATTTATAGTGAAATTATTTTAAGATCCATAAGGGACATGCCTGGAATAACAATCGGAGGTCATAATATAAATAATCTAAGGTATGCTGATGATACTGTCTTAATCGCTAAGAGTGAAAATGAGTTACAAGAAATGTTGGACATTGCATTGAAAGAACGCTGCTATAAAGGACTCAGCCTTAATAGCAGAAAGACAGAAGTAATGGTAACAACAAAGAAAAAGACATCACCTCAGTGCAAAATAAAGACAAGTGGAACAATATTAAAACAGGTAAATGAATTTAAATATTTGGGAACTTTGTTAACCTCAGACGGAAGATGTACAAAAGAGGTGAGATGCAGAATGGCTCAGGCAAAAGCAGCTTTCCAAAAAATGAGGAAAATACTATGCAATCCATTTTTGACAAAAGAAACAAGAAAAAGAGTTCTTGAATGTTATGTAGAACCAGTTTTAACATATGGATGTGAATCATGGACAATAGGACAACAGACAAGAAAATAACTGGAAGCTGTAGAAATGTGGTTTTACAGAAGAATATTGAGAATACTATGGACAGCTAAGAAGAGTAATGAAAACGTTCTGAAAGAGGCCAAAGCAAAAAGATAGTTAGTTTCCATTATTAGGAAGAAACGATCATATTTTTTTTGACCATGTAATGAGAAGAGAACAACTGGAATATATTGTAACAACCGGGACAATTGAGGAACGAAGAGATAGAGGGAAGCAAAGAGAAAAGATGCCAGACAGCTTAAGAGAACGGCTTGGCAGAAGGTGAACAACAGAAATGATAAATATAAGTGTCGTGATCGAAAGTTGTTTAGAGACATGTTCACCTACGCCAGCAAGCTTGGTATTTGAATATGTTTATAAAGTTATGTCTCTCTCTCTCTCTCTCACACTCTCTCTCTTTCTCTCTCTCTCTCTCTCTCAACCGTTGTAGTCGCATCCAAGAAGTTTTTTGGTTGCTATAGAAATCTTTACCCTGTATCCAGAACGAGGTTCGCTGTTCTGTTCGAGTCTTCGATCGATGTCGACAATTGCTGAATCTTGAAACATGTTGTTAAGACAAGAAACAAGCCAAAAATATGGACTAGAGATGAATATCAAAAAGACTAAAACTATGATCATAGACAAAGAAAATTCTCAAGACCTACAATTAAATATCACAGTTGAGGGAATACATCTGGAGACAGTTCAGAGCTACAACTACCTGGGACATACTATAACCAATGGTAGAAAATGCAAAATTGAAATAAACAAAACAATAGGTATGGCTAAAAGTAATGTTAATGCCATGAAAAATATACTAACAACAAAACAAATATCAGCAGGGCTGAAACTAAGAATGGCAAAATGTTACATCTTCTCAATATTCCTGTATGGTCCAGAAACATGGACATTAGACAAGACAACAGAACATAAAATTGAAGCCTTTGAAATGTGGATTTATAGAAGAATAGGTAGAATTGGATGGAAACAAAAGATAACAAACGATGAAGTTTTAAAACAATTGAAAATAAAAAGAGAACTACTAAATACAATTAAGACAAGACAAATAAAATTTGTGGGGCATGTTAAAAGACACAACAGCCTACTAAAAGTAATATTGGAAGGGAAAATACAAGGTAAAAGAGGCAGAGGCAGACCAAGACTAACATGGACGAGTAACATCAAAAGATGGACAAGTCAATCTATGACAGCCTGCACCATCAAAGCAAGAAACAGAGTAGAATGGCGATCCATGGTAGCCAACCTTCGTTGCGGAGAAGGCACACGATGTTGATGTTGTTAATTCGGGTCTAAAGTTGAACATCATAATTAATGCAAATGAAGACATTCAATTATAAAACAGAATTGAAACCAAAATCCTTGAAAAAGTTGCATATTAAAAGGGATCGAGATCACCGATCCTTGCAGTCATCTCTCCTGGGCTGCTGGGAAGTCGGGCTCGATGACCCACGCTGGTGCCGGTGAAATTCCTCGGTTTTCCCCTTCAGCGTTTTCCCCTTCAGCGTACCGATCTTACCCACTGAGGTTAACGAATTATTACCCGGGAATAGCATCTACTGTTGACACATCAAATGTATTCCAGGAACGCTTATCCCAGAGGCTGGAGTGTCCCCCCAAGACATGGTCATCTTGTTATTGAAATCGACTTTCACTCAATATAAAGATTTTCAAAAAAAAAAGAAGAATTTTTCCCTATTCGCATTCACGCTTAAAAAATCGATGCGAATGTCCAGATATGGGTACTTGAAGTGGCGAAGCCTTAGAAAAGGATGGAACAATCGAAGTGACATCCGGACGTGACTAGTGGGCTCAATCCGACCCATCACGTTCAGTCGGGCGTGGCCAACAGTCGCCGACGACTGCCATCGACCCAACGCAACACGCCCTCGCTGATGAAAGATTCTACAGATCAATGCGCGAGCGTCCAAGAAAACACTTCCGTTTTTGTTGATCCGCATCGATCTATGTCAAAGGCCCGTAGCTGAGAGGGTTTTCCCGAAATCCGCTAAAGCTTTTGTGACGTCTTCAGCCACGCGAGTTCTTGACGGCTGACGCCATTTTACCCGCAATCGTCCCTACTCGCAATGCTGAAAACGTCACAGGCTTTGGGTGTTCCCTTTCAGCCCTCGTGCTTTAGATTTAGTTGCCTGTGGTCTATCCGTCCGGCCCGCCCCCCCCCCCCCCTCCCGATATCGCGGGCGACTGATTATCCATAGCCATCTTTAACCTTCGGGGTGACGAAATATCAGGAAAACTTGGCGTGATGTTTTCATTGTCTTGAGCGGTTGTGGCTGAAATGACGTCAGCCGTCTATTGCGCCCCCCCCCCCTTATAAGTGATAACTTCACAATAGTTGGAGGGTTTTCCGGTTTTATTTTCTGCCCGCGGGCTTTTACAAATTTATAGATGGCTATGGTTATCACTGCGTGATCTTTGATTTCATTACCTACGTACTTTCAAATTAAAATTGAGTAGAGAAAATATCTTTTATATACATAAGTATATATGCGCCTGTATGTGTGTGTAATGAAACTTGTTAATATAGACTCTTCTTCTAGTTCTTCTACCTTTCAACTCCTTGTGGAACATGAAGCTTCAACATACACTTTTCAAGCTGTTCTGTTTCTTGCAACTCTTATAATATCAGTCCATGTCTTCCCCATCATTTTCATCTCTGCTTCAATTTGTCTTCTCCAAAAAATAGTTTGGTTATCCTCTTTGTCTTTGTCCTTGTGGATTATAAAAAGGGCATGTCGTGTAATACTCTCAGTTGACTTCCGCAGTGTTTGTCTTATCCAGCACCATCTTCGTCGTTGCACCTCTGTATCCACACCCACTGGTATTTGACTGGTACTTTTCCATAATTCTAATTTAGTATCACTTTTACATAAATAACAGAAAATCGCATAAAGTCCATTAGTCTCGTTTTTGCCATTTTAATGTCCCGTTTTTTGCCTTCATAGTCCATTTACTCAACTACTACTATTCGAGCGACCGTCCTCTGGCACTAGACAAAATTCTATTAAAAGAAAGAATGATTGTATGTGGAGACGTCAACAGATACTTACAGAGTTGAGCTATGAACATACGGACATGAGACGTGAAAAGCTTAAAAATTGGCAGGATGACAGTGGACCTTTACTGCTAAACCAGACAACAGATCCACCAACATTCTATTCCAGATCATGGCATACCCCATCTACACCAGACCTTGCTTTCCATTCACCAGACCTGGATTGGAATATTACACATATTGCTGGGAAACAACTTGGAGGCAGCGACCACCGACAAGTATTTTTACTGGTGCAAAATGAAGCCGTCAGGGAGAGCAGCACTCTCTCCAGGTGGAATTATAAGGCAGACTGGAAAATGTATCAACGCCAGGGCGTCCCACAGCGAGGAGTACTATCTCCAGCACTTTTTCTAGTCTACATCAATGACCTAGTTACTGAACTGCCACATGGTATCAAAGTGGCAATGCATGCAAATGACTTGGTAATGTGGTGCACAGAGGAGTATGCAAAAGTGGCCTCCAAACTGTCGCAAAGAGCTATGAATGCACTGACCTCATGGACGAATGGATGGTGTATTAGCATTGATACAGACAAATGCAGTACTACACTTTTCACTCTCTCCCCAAAACAAAAGGCAGGGGCAATCTCCATAAACAATGAGCCTGTGAAAGAAGATATACAAGCTACTTATCTCGGAGTTACATTTGACAACAAACTACATTGGAAGCAGCAGATTAAAAAGGCAACCCAAAAAACAAGGAGGAAGTTGGCTGTTCTAAGAAAGCTGTGTGGAACCATGTGAAGTGCGAGTGGTAAAATACTCAGTAAAGTTTACCAACAGAGTACACGCCCACATCTAGGATATGGATTATCTTCATGATGCTCAGTGCCAAACACCACACTGTAAGAGCTGGATAAAGTACAACACCAGGCATTTAGGGTCATCACAGGAGCAATGCAACCAACACCAATATTGGAGATAGTGAAATTGTGGAGGATACCAGCACTGAGAGAACGGAGGAACACACAGATGATGATACAAGCAGAAAAATGCCCATGCATGCCGAGACGTCAAATGAAAGACTGATTCTAAATGAATACACATAGAGTACACAAATAACACTATGGATATGAATAAAATAGCAACAGGGAAATGTTGTCACAATTATGATGCAGAAATCCATGCAATAAAGTTGGCAATAGAAATACTGCTGAACACTAATCTTAGCCCACAGCCTGTAGTGTTTTCAACAGATGAAATATCAACACTCCAGGCACTACAATCCAGAAAATTGCTACATTTTCAGACATTATTGACTGAACTCCGCAAGCAACACAGGGTCGCCGTGCAGTGGATCCCATCTCACTCTGAAATACTAGGAAACGAGAGAGCAGATAAGCTGGCAAAGGAAGGCACAACAAGCACACAGCCAAATACACCAGTTACATACCATCATGAGAAACCGATAATCAAATCAAAGACCACAAGCCCCAAATCAGGATGCTTTTCATAATATGAATAGATGGGAACAAGTTATCATTATACGCCTCAGAACAGGACACAATCGACTCCATAGTAACACGTATACAAAATTCAAGATCGGCACATCAACTACTTGTACATGTGGACACGCACCCCAGACTGCTGTACACATACTTCAAGACTGCACTGAATATAGTAGACTGAGGAAAATCCTTTGGCCCATAGATTCAACACTACAGACAAAACTATATGGACCATTGGAAGAATTACAAAAGACAGTAAAATGTATACAGGAAACCACATTGCAGATAGAGACAATACTTCAGGCGATCTTAAGATAGATAGATTGTCTCCAGGAAATATGGTCATCCAGGTTATAACAATATTCAAAATGCAGTTTATCAATTCTTAGGACATTATTTATATACACCATTCTCCTTATTTTTCATGTTTACTTCCTGTTATAGCCTAACACGTCTGGAGAGAAATCCCACATTATCTCAGGCTATGTGCTATTAAACTTATCATTATAGTCAAATCTGCAATTACAAATGATAAGTTTTGATTTTCGTTTTCGCTGCATTCCCTACTTTGTTTGCTTGTAGATCAAGTGTGCCATTCATTAACAGTTTTCACTGATATTCTGTTACACAGACCACCAGTTTTACCACAAGTGGGCTATGTTGATGGATCCTGATGACTTCAACGGTGGACTCAAGGGTTATCTTAAATGCGACATAGCTGTCATAGGCAAGGGAGACTCTATTAAGGTAAGATCTAGTTGCTACCTCTCTCTGTCTATACGCGTGATTGCCTGCCCGTTTGTCTGTCATCTCTCACTCTGTATATTATCCAGCTAACTTTCTCCGCATTAAAATACACATTTCAATTAATTAAATTTCCTTCCTTCCTTCCTTCCTTCCTTCCTTCCTTCCTTCCTTCCTTCCTTCCTTCCTTCCTTCCTTCCTTCCTTCCTTCCTTCCTTCCTTCCTTCTTCTTCCTTCCTTCCTTCCTTCCTTCCTTCCTTCCTTCCTCCCTCCCTCCCTCCCTCCCTCCCTCCCTCCCTCCCTCCCTCCCTCCTTCCTTCCTTCCTCCCTCCCTTCTTCCCTTCCTTTTTCTTTCCTTTTCTTTCTTTCTTTAATTTACGCGTTCACGCAACGATTGGTAAAGACGTTAATTGTCTTCTTTTGTCCTCTTTACATCCTCCCTTAAAAGGACGGTAAGTTGATGTAGATGTGTTGCGTTTTGGTCAGCTATATAGGAAATATTTGCACCTTTCAGTTCAGTACATTAGACTTCAGCATTGCGTTTTGGTCAGCTATATAGGAAATATTTGCACCTTTCAGTTCAGTACATTAGACTTTAGCATTGCGTTTTGGTCAGCTATATAGGAAATATTTGCACCTTTCAGTTCAGTACATTAGACTTTAGCATTGCGTTTTGGTCAGCTATATAGGAAATATTTGCACCTTTCAGTTCAGTACATTAGACTTCAGCATTGCGTTTTGGTCAGCTATATAGGAAATATTTGCACCTTTCAGTTCAGTACATTAGACTTTAGCATTGCGTTTTCAAGCACAGGGTTTGCCTTCCCTCTCGATCCCAAATCACTTCACCAGACCAATTAGTTTTTCTAGAGGCGTCGCAAATACGTGGTGTAGGATCAGTGTAGTTCTGGTTCATTAATCTAACGCAAACTGTCAGCTATGAGTCGCCGACCACTTTCAACACTGCTGACAGGCAAGGTAAGTTCTGTTTTCATTTTTTCCCTTGGACATGATGCCTGTCATTATAAGTCCATCGCCTTCTTCCTATACATTGTGATGTTTATAGTTCATTTATTTCATTATTGTTTTTGTTTAGATTTGTATGCATTATAACAATTCAAATATTTAATAACAAATTAATTAAATGATGCCATGTTCTCCACATTCAACAGACGCCTCCAAAGTCTAACAAGGACGATGATGACGACATAGAAGCGTAAGTTAATTATTTCTAACAACTCCGGTTTATTTACAACCATCTCAAGATGTGCATTTTAAAACATTGTCTCCAATGCTATGATTTTTTTCGGTGTTTTTTTTTTTTTTAAATTAAGAATAAAATAGCTGCATATCAAGCAGACACAATGATGGCATGGTCCTTCGGTAGCTGTCAGATGGTATTCAGGCTCATGGTTCTTACAGCTTGAGGGTCATAGTCCTTGTTGCATCAAATCTTTCACTCTCTTTTAATTTGTGACTGTGTTAATCGTAATTAAAATTCGTGTTCTGCATTTTTTTTTGTTCACTAAGTGACCACCGCGCCACCTACAATGTCTGCTAGCTAAATGACTGCTGCACCATCTAGTGTCTGCTGGCTAAATGACTGCTGCACCATCTAGTGTCTGCTGGCTAAATTACTGCTTCGCCATCTACAGTGTCTGCTGGCTAAATTACTGCTACGCCATCTACAGCGTCTGCTGGCTAAATGACTGCTGCGCCATCTACAGTGTCTGCTGGCTAAATGACTGCTGCGCCATCTGCAGTGTCAGCTGGCTAATTGACTGCTACGCCATCTACAGCGTCTGCTGGCTAATTGACTGCTGCGCCATCTACAGTGTCAGCTGGCTAATTGACTGCTGCGCCATCTACAGCGTCTGCTGGCTAAATGACTGCTGCGCCATCTACAGTGTCAGCTGGCTAATTGACTGCTGCGCCATCTACAGCGTCTGCTGGCTAAATGACTGCTGCGCCATCTACAGTGTCAGCTGGCTAATTGACTGCTGCGCCATCTACAGCGTCTGCTGGCTAAATGACTGCTGCGCCATCTACAGCGTCTGCTGGCTAATTGACTGCTGCGCCATCTACAGCGTCTGCTGGCTAATTGACTGCTGCGCCATCTACAGCGTCTGCTGGCTAATTGACTGCTGCGCCATCTACAGTGTCTGCTGGTGTCGGTGATATTGTCTAAGCACAACAATCTGTCTCTACGGCTGTCTTATAATTTCAGCTGTTAACCTCCTGACAAGCTATTTTCTTTAACTGTTTGGTATCTTTTCTCTCACTGTTTGGTAAGTTGTATCTCACTGTTTGGTAAGTTGTATCTCACTGTTTGGTAAGTTGTATCTCACTGTTTGGTAAGTTGTATCTCACTGTTTGGTAAGTTGTATCTCACTGTTTGGTAAGTTGTATCTCACTGTTTGGTATGTTGTATCTCACTGTTTGGTATGTTTTCTCTCACTGTTTGGTATGTTTTCTCTCACTGTTTGGTATGCTTTCTCTCACTGGTATGTTTTCTCTCACTGTTTGGTAAGTTGTATCTCACTGTTTGGTATGTTTTCTCTCACTGTTTGGTATGCTTTCTCTCACTATTATGTTTTCTCTCACTGTTTGGTAAGTTGTATCTCACTGTTTGGTATGTTTTCTCTCACTGTTTGGTATGTTTTCTCTCACTGATTGGTATGCTTTCTCTCACTGGTATGCTTTCTCTCACTGGTATGTTTTCTCTCACTGTTTGGTAAGTTGTATCTCACTGTTTGGTATGTTTTCTCTCACTGTTTGGTATCTTTTCTCTCACTGTTTGATATGCTTTCTCTCACTAGTATGTTTTCTCTCACTGTTTGGTAAGTTGTATCTCACTGTTTGGTATGTTTTCTCTCACTGTTTGGTATCTTTTCTCTCACTGTTTGATATGCTTTCTCTCACTAGTATGTTTTCTCTCACTGTTTGGTAAGTTGTATCTCACTGTTTGGATGTTGTATCTCACTGTTTGGTATGCTTTCTCTCACTGGTATGCTTTCTTTCACTGGTATGTTTTCTCTCACTGTTTGGTAAGTTGTATCTCACTGTTTGGTATGTTGTATATCACTGTTTGGTAAGTTGTATATCACTGTTTGTTAAGTTGTATCTCGCTGTTTGGTAAGTTATATATCACTGTTTGGGATGTTGTATCTCACTGTTTGGTATGCTTTCTCTCACTGGTATGTTTTCTCTCACTATTTGGTAAGTTGTATCTCACTGTTTGGTATGTTTTCTCTCACTGTTTGGTAAGTTGTATCTCACTGTTTGGGATGTTGTATCTCGCTGTTTGGTATCTTTACTCTGACTGTTTAACTTCTTAATGAACAGTAAAGGTTGCCAAAAGTCACAAAATAAAAGGTATATTTTTTCTGCACTGAGATCAGCGCGCTTCTCTAATGTTTAAAAAGCAGGACTCAATGTCTGAATCCAAAGACAAGGAAATGATCCACTTTTAGTTTGTAGTGATTGCTAATTTTAATCGTTTGCACTTTATCTGTTGTCCTTTCGAGTGAAGATAGGGCAGAAATTCCAGACTCCGCATTTTCGATGATCTTTCCTTATAAGCATCAAACTATGCATATGACCCTCCTTGTATCTCGCCACATGTCCCTCTCTGGTCTAGCCTTCAACCTAGTAGGGGAGCTGATGCCCGATGTTGTTGCCTCTCGCTTTGGTGTTCTTCTTAGTGTTTTTCTAGGTCGGCCACTTTTTGTTTTCCCGCTGTTTCCCATTTTAGGGCTTGCTTTGCGATTCTTTTGTTTTCTCTCTTTGCCGTCACACGGCCGATATATACATATCTTCTTTTCTTGGTTATAGGTAATATTTTTGGAAACAGGTCATTTTTCTGACTTCTAAACTAGTCTTAAATTCATTCCTTGGTGTACGATGTATTTTCGTGAACCATTTGTTTTCGGAAGTATCTAATTTCTTTCCCCTTTTTAGTTGTTTTCCAGTTCTCACATATATAATAAAGTCGGCTAACATATTCATTATATTTGATATAGGCTTACTTATTTACTGATAACAACTTAATTATATTTTATGAAGGGAAGTAACAAAGTAAACACCGTACAAATGATGTAGAGTGATGTCTCTTTCTAGTTGATAAAACATAACGTCCGTCTACTATAGTTCATTCAGAAATTCGTGCCCACAGAATTTCTTAATTATCTCGGAAACTGTTTGATGAATTTCAGTGATTCTTTTTCAAAAAATCGTATTTTTTCACCGACCTTAAGTCTTATTTTTTGCCCTACTGTCATGCATTTAGGAAAGATTTTTTTTTTTTTTTTGAGGTATATAAAAAATATGATTTTCTTGGCTGTCCAAATTTTTAGAAGTTTACAATACCCACATTTTTTGTAATCAACTCATCTTTTAAAAAAAGGAAATCTCACGTGTTCACCACACCATTTCGCACTTATAGAACCGTAAATTGTAAGACGCGCAGTTCAGAAAGTAGTTTTGTTGTTTCCGATTTCTTGTGAAAATAATCAAAGGCGTATCTTGACAATATTTACTATTAATGTATAATCCTTTGTATGTGATAATTTGTAAGTTATTGTGAAGTGACAACTTGATTTTTAAAATCGACAGTTATTTATTATTTCAGTTATTGATCTTTTGCCAAGCCATTCTCTTAAGCTGTCTGGTATTTTTTCTCTTTGCTTCCCTTTATCTCTTCGACCCTCGATTTTCCAGTTGTTACAACATATTCCAGCTGTTCCCTTATCATTACGTGACCCAAAAAAATTATGATTGTTTCTTCCTAATATTGGAAATTAGCTCTCTTTTTTTGCTTTGGCCTCTTTCAGAACGGATTCATTACTCTTCATAGCTGTCCATGATATTCTCAACATTATTCTGTAAAACCACATTTCTACAGCCTCCAGTGATTTTCTTGTTTGTTGTCCTATTGTCCATGATTGACATCCATATGTTAAGATCAGCTCTACATAACATTTAAGAACTCTTTTTCTTGTTTCTTTTGTCAAAAATGGATTGCACAGTATCTTCCTCACTTTAAGAAAAACTGTTTTTGTCTGAGCATTTCTGCATCGCCCCTCTGTTGTACATCTACCGTCTGAGGTTAACAATGTTCCCAGGTATTTAAACTCATTTACCTGTTTTAATATTGTTCCACTTGTCTTTATTGTGCACTGCGTTGATGTCTTTGTCATTGTTTTTCATCAGCATACCTTAGATTATTTATAATATGACCTTCGATTGTTATTCCATGCATGCCCCTAATGGATTTTAAAATAATCTCACTATACATATATTATATTATATTATATTATATTATATTATATTATATTATATTATATTATATTATATTATATTATATTATATTATATTATATTATATTGTATTGTATTGTATTGTATTGTATTGTATTGTATTGTATTGTATTGTATTGTATTGTATTGTATTGTATTGTAATGTATTGTATTTATTGTATTGTATTGTATCGTATCGTATCGTATCGTATCGTATCGTATCGTATCGTATCGTATCGTATTGTATTGTATTGTATTGTATTGTATTGTATTGTATTGTATTGTACATTGTATTGTATTGTATCGTATTGTATTGTATTGTATTATGTATCAGTTATATTACGATGTCAAAAACCCAGGAAAAAAAACACGGGCAGCTCTAGATATAGATAGAAAGTCTTGCATTCGATGGATAGGACAGAACTTTGAAACTGCAGAGGCGACGGTCAAACAAAGAAGATAAATTAAAGTTGATGGTTTTGAGAAAGACATCATTAGACGTGAGCTTTTGAAAATGTTTGAATCAAATCAACTTGTTACACTGTTTGATTTTTTGATCGTTGCATATATTTTTGTTGATGATATGCCTACTATTTGGCGACTATGTGTGTTTGATACTTTGGCCAAAGTTTACCTATCTCTATGACGAAGATATAAAATCAAATAATAAATTGTGCACTCTTCAATGTGATACGGATACGCCTTTGACTTTCATTGTTAGAAAATTAAAGTAATTTACAGTAAAATCTAATGTTTACCTCATACGGTTTGATATTTCTCTAAAGTTATATAACAAAAAACGATTTGTGCAAAATTCCGACTACCTTTGTACTTATATTGTTATAAGATCTTAAGGTCGGTGAAAAAAATAAGATTTCATGCAAAAAATTACAAAAATTCATCAAACATTTTCCGAGATAATTGATAAACTCTGTGGGCACGAATTTTTGAACGAGCATTAGGAATACTTGTTGCATTTGATAACGTATCGGTACTTATGGATATCGTCTGTGTGACTTGTCTCGCTGCTCCTCATAGAGCAATGGGCTGTAACTACACTTTGCTAAAGGACCCGGCTCTGTGATATCTTCTCCAAATGAGCCCACTTCCATACTGCAGCATGATTTGCTTGTGTCTCGACTTTTCTTCTCCAGGTCTGCTTGGGCTTTCAAACTTTCTGATTGATTCCAGTTCACTGACTGTCTTGCAATATTGTTTGGTGGTCTTAGCAATGTGTGGCCAATCAATCCCATTCTATTTTTCTTGATATAATGGTACATTGGTAGTTCTTTCCCAAAAGTGTTCATCTGTACTTGTATTTAGCCTCTAATATTTAGAAGCTGTCGAAGGTATTTGTTTAAGAAAGAGTGGAGTCTGTTGCTGTTAGTTTTTGTTTCCATCCATGTTTCAAAACCCTTGACACTCATAAGTGTCTTGACGTTTGTGTTGAAGATCTTGATTTTGTCCAACAGAGAAATTGTATCGGACTTCGACACATTGAGAAGAGTGTTGTAGGCAGTTCTAATTTTGTTTATTCTGATTTTAATATCTTCGTCAGTTCTCCCGTCTATGCTAACAGGTGTTAGATGAAAATTGAATGTAAAAAAAAAAAAATACTTCCTCATTGATCTGTATAAATGCATCTTAAATGTTGCTGGTCAATGGTATTGGGTTTGGTCATGCATCTATCTGAACGTTCTATGAAGTATGGCACAACCATGAACAAAAATATATACGCTATTCGCAGTTAAACACATGGAATTCTATTGTTAATGATCTGAGATCTGTAGTATTTCCTGTAGTCCTTTTAATAATTCTTGTAAATCGATTAGGACCTTACACGCATTAGGACACTACAGGACCATCGTACACAGCACCCTTGTATTGTAACACAGTCTTGTAAATCGATTAGGACCTTACACGCATTAGGACACTACAGGACCATCGTACATAGCACCCTTGTATTGTAACACAGTCTTGTAAACCGATTAGAACCTTACACGCATTAGGACACTACAGGACCATCGTACACAGCACCCTTGTATTGTAACACAGTCTTGTAAATCGATTAGGACTTTACACGCATTAGGACACTACAGGACCATCCTACACAGCACCCTTGTATTGTAACACAGCCTTGTAAACCGATTAGGACTTTACACACATTAGGACACTACATGACCATCGTACACAGCACCCTTGTATTGTAACACAGTCTTGTAAATCGACGTTGTTGTAGATGCTGTTGTTGGTCTGGGAGCCCGGGTATCGTCTTCTCGTAACTCTGCCTCTCGTAACATCTACACAATTGATGCTAATGATGTTACACGAGCCGTGCTATGGTAGCCCGCTTTCGCACACCTTCTCAACTGTCAATCTCGACGGTCACCGTGTCTGTGACCGGGGTTACTGTCAGGTACACACTGTACCCTGATCGCAGTTCGCTTGTAAGCTGGACCGTACTGACTGCCCTCTTGATTCTCCGACTTATATGTGCCCGCGACAACTTAACCTCAACTTGCTGAGACCCTAAAGGCTAACGCCTCACGGCGTCGCCGATCCTGTTCCTCCCTATGTGTGAATATTCTCTGAAGAGCTTATTTCTAGCTCCGTGCCGGGACTTACATACTTCGTCTTCTATCCGATCAAATCTCACTTCCTCCGTCTCCCTACCAATAGAATTCATCTACGTCATATAACTCACCTCTATGTTTACACTCTTACCAGTCACGAGATTCCTGCTAACACCATTTTACTCCTATTTCTCGCGACTGTTCCCCATGTTTCCTCACTCTCTCCAACTATCCGCTACTCTCATTCTCACCCTCACACTCACGGCTACATATCGACATTTAGTAGTCGTTTAAACAGATTTCAAAATGACATTTTTATACTATCCACCTGAGCCATGAACGCCAGACAGCATAACTGATAAAAACGGCCAGCAACTTCTAGCTGGCTGTGTTTCAGGAACGAACAACAGGTGATCAAGATCCTGATCCGTGGTTGCCTTGTAATTAAACTAACCAGTTTGGCAAAGTGAGTATCGAAAGGGACAGTAAATCATTACTAAAAATTGTAGAAATGAAATCGGATATGTTTGGCCGAAACACATATTTAGTAGCTTGCTGTAATCAACAATAAAATGCATCTATGCCCACTTAACGATCATCTAAAGGCGGGGAAGGATAAAGAGCAATCATCTGATGAACATCAGCAAACAACAATAATAGTTTAGTTTAGTCTAGTCGGTAGATCATCTTTATTTTACATCGAACAGTTTTATAATACTCAAATAACCTTCCCCATCACGACCCCAGTTTGCAGCCATTAACTGAAATGGCAACAATATCCACCTATTTCATTATCTCTCATTTTTAATTTAACGAAAACAGAATTATAAAATAAACAAACAGCTTCATTTATTTGCCTTTCTTTATAGACTGTTGGATCTTCTTCTTCCTCTTCTTCCACTTCCTCTTCTTCCACTTCCTCTTCTTCCACTTCCTCTTCTTCCACTTCCTCTTTTTCTTCTTCCCCTACTCTGGGAGTCGTTGGGGAACCAATGATGTATCAACCTTCTCCATTTCTCTCTGTCTCAAGTCATTCTTTGGGACTACATTGTTCAGATCTGTTCATGAATATTTTTTTTTATCTTCCCGTCTCTTTCTCTGCCTATATCTCCTTCTCGTTTCCTACACTGTTGATTGTAGAATGGTCTTTGCTAGTCCACACGATCGAGTTACGTATCCAAACCATTTCATTTTGCGTTTCTTCACAATAGTCAAAATATCATCATGTACTTCGATTGCTTGTTGTATCCCTTTGTGAACTTGTTCATTTGTGATACGATCTGTTGGTTACGTTCGCTCGATGACTAAAGTATTCTAGAGTATCGTAGTAGACTAGAATATTCCTTTTCATCATCCGTCCTTTCACGGGGGGGGGGGGGGGGCGTAGTGGACGTGACTACGTTGTGTTGTGGTTTGCAGTATAACTGTTATATTTGCGCTTTTCGGCCCAACACACCCGACTTCAGCACGACATTTTTGAGTACCGGGTTGTCATCCCTCTTCGATCCCTGCACGCCTGGCCAGACTAGATAGGTTAGTCTGTTACTGGAGGCACCGCGGAGAGGTGGAGCAGGGTCTGGATGGTTTTGGTTCACCGATCCTGGCGCAAGCCATCAGCTGTGGGTCGCTGACAACCCAGCTCTGGTGCTGGTAGGCGTGCCTTCGTCTCCATACGATCTAAGTAAGAGATGCCTAAAATATTGCGGAAACATTTAATTTCCATAGCTCTTTTTTTCCTACTTCTGTAACTATGCCGCAAGTGTCTATGTTTCGCAAGCGTATAGAAAAATTAATATAATAAGGGTGGCATCATCCTGATTGTATAGCCAATAGTTCATATTTTTCCAAAATAGGTTTCAGCCTTTCAATGGCTGTTGTTGCTTGAGCTGTTCTATTATTATATGTTAACCCTCATGAACACTCACCTGATGAACTCTTTTAAATTGATGCTCATTAAAAGTGCACATAGTTTAACTCCTCACAACGTTTTCCATGAACAATTGTTTATTTTCCATCACCATAGCAACCTTCTCCTTCCTGATGGCGTCACTGCCGACCGTCAGATCGCACGCTATGTTGTCAAGGTATACAAGGCGGAAGGACTCCCCAAGTTCAACACTGGGATCATTGCTAACGTGAAGAAGGCGATCATGGGTGAAATAAGTGACCTTGTTGACCCCTACGTGGAGGTGCAGTTTAGTGGCCACAAGGTAGGTTATTTCAACGAAACATAACCAGGTATTCGCTGGTCTAGGGGTAGGATTTCGGCCTCTGAACAAGATGGAGCAAGTAGTAGGGTGTGACGCACACTCCTACAATTTGTTGCGACAACTTTACAAGAAAACACAACAAAATACTGACGTTTCGGCTATTTATTTTTTCTGTCCTCTCAACAAGAAGGTCCCTGATGTTAGTCCTGTCACAAGCTGACTGGAAATCTTCTCTTTGCTTGCTTGTTTGCGTTCATCATCATCGTCATCAGCAAATACCGAGCCTATGGCTGTTTCCATAACAATACTTTTTACAATGACAGCTTGTCAAGCCATCGATCAACCTCCTTAGTCACCTCTTACGACATGCCTGGAAGGCCACAGTATCACTATTCTTTACTTTCCTCATAATGAGGCCCTGGTAACACACAGGAGAATTTATTATTGGTCTGTAAAATTAAAGAATGTTTCTTATTATTCGATGTGGCAGTTGGCACTCTAAAAATACAATCTTGATTCCCATGTTGTGTTACCGGACTCGGATGCTAGACTTAAGAACAGTCATTAAAATAACAATCATTAAAATGACAATCACATAAATTAAATGTGTCAGACGCATGGCAGGAGGCATAGCCTGGAGAGATGTTGATAAGATCAGGAACGAAGACTAAGGGAAAAGAAAACAATTAGATACAGCGCCAACCATTAAGCACATTAAAACACAACAAAAATAAGATAAGAATATATTAACCATGTGATAAGACAGAAAGATCGAAATACAACCAAAAAAAAGTATTCAACAAAAGCTAAGAGAGCAACAGATTCAGTGGATGACCATTTTCTGATGGAGTGATGAAGTATTAGAGACACCAGGAAGTACAATAGCAGGAGGGGTAACAGAAGAGCAAACGACATCAAACTGCACCTTCCCGCGACCCTGAAAGGCAGAAGAGAAAGGAAAGAGGAAGAAGATGTAGCGGTTGACGAAACATTCTTTTACAAGTAGTATAGGGCTACTTCCTTCTTTGATCAGCTACGCTTTCATCAATACAAACCATGATAATAATATTAATGGGAGCCGCGATAGCTCAGTGGTTAACGAACTGAACTACAAAGGACAAGAGATAGGGTTCGATCCTAATCAACGGCTTCCGGGTTCGCCCAGCCTTAAATGGGTACCAGATTTTCTCTGGGAAAGTAAAGCGGCACGGGCTTAATACCGATCACATTACTCCAAAAAATCATGTACTGAAGGTCTGTAAAATGTATGGTCACTAACACCACATTCCCTATACGCCACTTGGTGTGACGGGGGCTCTTGACTTTTTACTAATAATTTTACTATTACAACATGTTTCATGACAATAATAATATTACTGTCACAACATGTTTGATGACAAATATAATATTTGCTTGTGTGCAGGCTAAAACCAGCGTTAAGAAGGACTGCTACGAGCCAGTGTGGAATGAGCAGGTGGTATTCACAGAAATGTTCCCACCGCTGTGCCGCAGAATACGTGTCCAACTACGCGACAGCAATAACGTCAATGATGATGTCATCGGGACCTATTTTCTAGACCTGTCCTGTATTTCTAATGAAGGAGAGAAAGGTTAGTAGAGGTCAGGGTCGTTGTTGTTTGTCTGTTCCTGCTGAAGGCCTATTGAGCCGAAACGTCGTTCAAATCTGTGTCGTCTACTAACCACGTAAAGCTTTTACCGTACCTTTTTTTCTATTTTTTTTTTCAATTTTCCCTCGTTGTAAACGAGAAGGGCGTAGTTCCTGAATGTTTCAGCGACTATATAGTGGGGTTATAAAGATGGGGAGGGGAGGGGGAGTGCAAATGATGTAAAAGTAGGGATTAACAAATGTGTAATGCTCTACTTTATTCCTCAGTGTTTATTTTTTATAAGATATTTGAAATATATTTACTCTCACGTCTCAATCAATCAATCAAACAAATATTGTGCAGCATGGCAGCGGCAATCATGCATCTTCTTTACTCTCTTTGATGCCTTTCTTTCTTTCTTTCTTTCTTTTTTTTTTTCTTTCTTTCTTTCTTTCTTTTTTTTCTTTTTTTCTTTCTTTCTTCTTTCTTTCTTTCAACCTACCTACCTACCTACCTACCTACCTACCTACCTGTCCGTCTCTGCCTGCCTGCCTGCCTGCCTGTCTGTCTGTCTCTCTCTCTGTCTGTCTGTCTTTCTTTCTTTCAACATTCACCCGAGGACAACAGTTCTTTATCGTCCGCCCTTAGAAGGACGTTAAGTTGCATTAGATGCTTTGTGATGCAGTTCGCAGCTTAACTGTGGTATTTAAAGTAAAGTTAAAGTACGAGACTTGAATCAGCGTCGTAGCACGCCAGTTTCCATCTATATGTGCCCGGCCTTCTATCCAGAAGTGTTCGGAGACTTCTTACTCTTTCAGAAACTGTGATATTTGCGCCTTTCGACTCAACACATCCGACTTCAGCACTCAACACATCCAACTTCAGCACTCAACACATCCGACTTCAGCACTCAACACATCCAACTTCAGCACTCAACACATCCAACTTCAGCACTCAACACATCCGACTTCAGCACTCAACCCATCCGACTTCAGCACTCAACACATCCAACTTCAGCACTCAACACATCCAACTTCAGCACTCAACACATCCAACTTCAGCACTCAACACATCCAACTTCAGCACTCAACACATCCAACTTCAGCACTCAACACATCCGACTTCAGAGTACCTGCATTATTTTCTCTTAGTTCCCTATCCGCTTCGCCATATTGTTTAATTTGTTGCGAGGTGCACGAAGGTGGAGTAGGGTCTTGATCAGTCTGCTGTACCCCAATCCTGAAGGAAGTAATTAGTTGTGCCGCTGACAACTCTTAGCTTAGTCCCAGGTTGGCGTGTTCGCTTTCCGTTACCTCTCTAACTGCTACTTATAATGGCTTCTACATAAACCGCTAAATTGGACTTCATTTCTCTCTCTTTGTTTCCATTTCCATGTTTTTTTTTTGCTGGCCAAAATATCTAGAAGATGATACAGAAAATTATAGCAAAATTATAACCCCCCCCCCCCAATAAAAAAAAAACAACAACAACAACAAACAAACATACAAACAAACAAAAAAAAACAAGAGGAGCATTCATCACACTAGGAAACATGTAAATCCAAAGAAATTAAATACAAAAATAAAAATGTTCAATTCCAATGTTAAATCAGTCCTTTTATATGAATTTGAAAGATGGAGAACAACAAAAATGACAATCACGAAGACACAGATTTTCATTAAATGATACTTGCACAGAATAAAAGGATGGAAATAACAGAGATTTACTATGGGCAGAAAATACAGCCGGAAAACCTTCCAACTAGCGTGACGTTTTCAACTATAGGAGCTGCAGAGACTGACGTCACTCTACCCATAACCGCCCCTGCTCGCAATATTTAAAACGTCACACTAGTTTGAGGTTTTCCTTGAAATTTTTCTCAGCCCGCAGGCCTAAGTTAATCTATAGTTGGCTATGCTTACAACTAAGTGAAAGTACCAGTCAAATACCAGTGGACAAAGAAATACGACAAAGACAGTGGTCCTGTATCAGACACACATTGTGAAAACCGACTGAAAGTATTACACGACAAGCCCTTTTTTTGAAATCCCCAGGGGAGGAGACAAATCTGAAGACTAAAATATACTTGGAGGAAACAGGTGGAAGCAAAGATGAAGATCTATCTATCTTTCGTTCGCCTGAAGTATTGTATTTCTGCAATGTTGCTTCCTGCATTAATTGTACTGTCTTTTGTAATTCTTGCAGTGGCCCATATAGGTTTGTCTGTAGTGTTGTGTCTATGGGCCGATGGATTTTCCTCAGTCTACTATATTCAGTACTGTTTTTAAGTATGAGAACAGCAGCCAGGGGCACCTGTCCACATGTACGTGTTTTGAGGTTCCGATCCTGAATTTTGTATACATGTGACTATGGAGTCGATTGTGTCCTGTTCTGAGGCGTATAATGATAACTTGTTCACATCTACTCATATTATGAAAAGCATCCTGATGTACGGCTTGTGGTCTTTGATTTGATTATCTTTTTCTTCAGATGGTATATAACTGGTGCATCTGGTTGTGTGCCTGTTGTGCCTTCCTTTGTCAGATGATCCGCCTTCTCGTTTCCTGAACGATGAAGATGATAGGATGACGTGGAACGATCTTAAAAGGAGGGCAAGAAATAGGACGGCTTGGAAAGTGTTTGTTGAAGACGTGTGCTCCACAGGGAGGTGAATGAGAGAAAATTTAGTTCATCTATGTGAATTTAAATGTGAATCATCGACAATAGGAGAACGGACAAAAAAATCACTGGAGGCTCTAGAAATGTTGGTTTAGGAAGAATGTTTGTCGTCTGTCTTCTAAGGGTTGTAACCTGTTACTGTTTCTAAGTCTCGATACGTGTCGATTTCATAGCACCAGTGATGATACGGGCAGCTTGCTTCTGTGTTCTGTTAATTTTGCTAAGATGTGATTTGGAAGCCATAGCCCAGGCTGTGACTCCATACTCTAGAACTGGTCTTACTCTTCCTACGTATAGTCTTTTCAAAATATTGCTGTCTGTTCCCCAGTCCGTTCCTGCCAATTTCTTCATAATATCTGTTCGTTTTCTGGCTCTTTTGTTTGCTTTGTCTATCTAATTTATCCATGTCATTCTGCGATCCATGGGGATGCCAAGATATGTTGGGTTTCGGTCAATAGGAAGTGTATGGCCTTTTATCTTCAATTTTGCAGAGTGTGTTTCTTGATAGGCTGAAAATTGTGTATGTAAGTTTTTTTTTCGTTATTTGGTAGTAACCAGGTGTTTGTCCATTTTTCAAGTTTTCCTAGGGCATCTTGTATTCTGGAGCTAGCCACTGACATAGATTCTTCACGTGCCCATATCGCCAGTCGTCTGTGTACATTGATGAGTGTATTCTGGGTGGAATGTCCATTACGATGTCATTTATGAAAATTAAAAAGAGCGTTGGGGATAGGACTCCACCTTGTCCGATTCTGGCTTTCTTACCTAGTTGTCCATGTGCTTGTACTCTGGCCGTTCTGCCTTGTAGGTATTGAAAAATCCAATTTAATAAACGGCCTTGGGTGCCAAGTCAGAGAAGTTCGTTCTTTAATCCTTCTCTCCATACCCTATCAAAAGCCTTCTCCATGTCGACTCACACTGTCAGTGTGTGTTTCTTTTCTTGTAGAGCATCTTCTATTTCCTGTGCGATTTAGATAATCAGGTCTTCAGTTGATCTGTGCTGACGGAAACCACTTTGTTGTGGTATGATTTGTTGTTTTGTCTCCAAATGCCACTTGAGTCTTCTGTTGACCAGCCTTTCCATGAGTTTGCTCAGGCATCTCAGTAAGCTAATTGGTCTGTAGCTTCTTGGTTCTAGTGGGTCTTTTCCACGCTTGAGGATGGGCACCATAATAGATTCTTTCCAGGTTGCCGGCATTTGACCTCTCTTCCAGCTGGCATTTATTATCCTTAGAAGCTGGCCCTTGGCTTTCTGTCCCATTTTTATAAGCATTTCGTTAGTGATCCCATCTTTTCCAGAGGAACTCTTGAGCTTCAATCCCTTGAGGGTTACATCTTGGTGCTAAAGGCATGTGTTTTGCATCTCGGTTTTCCTTTCTTGTAGCTTTCTGTTGGTCTTTTGGAATGTTTATTCTACCTATGTTTTTGTAAGTTTCTATCAGTATGTTTGCTGCCCTTTTGCCTGTGAGGATGTTCTAATTGCGTGCTAATGCTATTGAAGGTCGGCAGTTGTTTTCATCGCTAAGAGCTTTCGCAAGTTTCCAGTGTTTTTGTCCATTTTTGTCTAGATTGAGGCTCTCTGTTTTGTCTTTCCAGCTATGTCTTGCTGATATCTTGACCTCTCTTCTGTATTTGGCAGAGGCTGCTTTATAGGCTATGTTGCTCTCTGTGTTTTATGCTGTTTCAGCTAGTTCTCTGGCAGAGTTCAGTTCATCTTCTACTCTTTGTATTTCCTTGCTCCAGTATGGCTTGTAGTTTTTTCTTGTTCCTCTAGGAATTGATTCTTTAGCAGCTCTCAGGATTCCCTTTGTTAACTCCTCTATCATATTATTGACTTTCTTTTCATGGGTTTTGATAGGCGCAGTGTAAGCATCTGTGAGCTTGGCAAACTTTTCCCTGACTGCTCTCTTGTAGTTCCAGCGGGGAAGTGGTATTTGCAACTCCTGTTTGTGAGCAAGATTCACTGAAAGTTTGACTGGTCTGTGGTCACAGTCGCCTAGTTGGTTCAGTACTATTCTGGCTATTTTGTTGGATATGTCTCCTGTTGCGAATGCTAGGTCGGGAGTTGATGTTGTTTTCCATTTTCTTGAGTAGAAGAGTCGTGGAGTCTGTAGAAATGTGGTTTTACAGAAGAATGTTGAGAATACTATGGACAGCTAAGAAGAGTAATGAAGAGGTTCTGAGAGAGGTCAAAGCAAAAAGAGAGCTAATTTCCAATATTAGGAAGAGACAATCATCATTTTTTGGCCATGTAATGAGAAGAGAACAACTGGAATATATTGTAACAACTGGAAAAATTGAGGGACGAAGAGTTAGAGGGAGGCAAAGAGAAAAAATAACAGACAGCTTAAGAGAATGGCTTGGCAGAAGGTCAACATCAGAAATGATAAATAGCTGCCGAGATCGAAAGTTGTGGAGAGACATGATCACCTACGCCACTAGGCCCGGTACTTGATGATGATGATGATGATGAGTAGAAGGTTGGGGGGTCCTCTCTATAGTTTATGAGGAATAGGTTGTTGTCTATTTCCCATTCTTCCACTTCTTCACCTCGAGCATTGGACTCCCTGTATCCCCATCTTTCAGAGTGGCTGTTACAGTCTCCTACTACCAGACACTGTGGTGGTGTTATTTCCATTGACTCTAGCTTCAGCAATTTGTCTTTAAGACAGAATATGTTAAATATCCTTATGCTATTGGAGTTGATGTATAGGTCTGTGCCGATGATCTCTGCCTCTCCGTTTGTGACTGCCTGTATCAGTTTTGCTGGGATGGTATTTTTAATAAGTATAAGGATTCCACCCTTGTGACCTTCCCTGTTCTGTCTGAATGTTTGGTAGCCCCTGATCACAAATCTATGCTGAGGATTAAGGTGAGTTTCGTGGATGCAGGAAACTTCTATCTCTTCCTCTGCTAGTCTGATTGCTAGGGCTTGATTTTTGTGGTATATGTCCTCCGCATTTCAGTGTATTATTTTCAGGTGTTTCTTGAAGCTTTTCCGACCAGTCATAGTTTCCCTCTGGTCCCATTTCCTGGCTCTCCAAAATAGGTCAGAGTGACCACCAGTAGCTTGGGGTGCTCCATCAAGGCATGGGGCTCGGCACTCTACTTGCCTGGGGGGGGGGGGGGCTCCACAGACAGAGCACCATAATTAAAGGCCTTTAGATCCACTCTAAGTACATGTTAGAACGTTGCACTAAGTTCTGCTCCAATGACCGAGTGCATCCGATTTCTGCCAGCATTTTATTCAGGTTTGCTTTCCTTAGCCATTGATTGTCCCCACTCTTCCTACAAGGAATCAGATTGTCTTTTCTGTAGGGGTATTCTGCCCTTAGATGGTCGACCATCCCGGGTTTACGAGCACCATCTGCCCGAGCTTTGTGTAGAGTTTTCTCTCTCATAGCTGCTGTCTTCAGAGCTCTGGAGCAACACCTGCTTGTCTGATAGAGGACAGAAAGAGGAGAAAAGACAGAGAAGCATTTAACCCATGAAGTGGGAATGGATTAATCCAGACCAGAGCGTGTACCACTCGTCGGTGGGTTCTGCGTCTTCACTTAAAGGCTTCCATCTACTCCTGGCTCCTTTGTCTGGCCCCTCACCAAGGACCTGTCCAGCTTGGGTGACCCTGCCAGGAGCTAAGCTCCCGCTGGCATAACTCCTTGGATCCCGGAGGCGCACAAGCCCTCCAACGACAACAAGGTGAGCCTGCTGTGGAGGGAAATATATTTCTCTCTATTTTCCTTCCTCCTCTATATGTATGTATATATATATATATATCAGTGGCGTATGCTGGTTTTGGTGTCTGGGCTGCCGCTGATATAATAAATAAAAACATACATTATTAAGTAGGCTAACATAAAGTAATATTTTCTAATAACATCACTACATTTTAAATTACTTACATATTTTTTTTTTTTAATCAGTGAAGGTCACAAAATCATATTCTCTCTGTGGTTTTACTAACTACAGGTCATGTGGCTTCTGTTGGATTGGAAATGATAACTTACCACCACTGTGTGTCTATATGTTTGGAATGGGAGTCATCAATGATGGCCTAACATCATCAAGTGCTATGACGATCATAATTTTCGGGAGGACGTGAACTCCCATGGTATATGGTGGATAGGCGGCAGGAACCATTGAAGGCTATGTCTGAAAAGTGTTCCTTCTTGCAGTTTCCTCATATTCCAAGTCCGGCTTGTTGCAGGAGCTACTGAGTTAAGTGCTCTGTGCACACCGTGAGCTGTGTGTCTCATCCGTTTTGATCCTGCTTCGATATCCCGCTTGTTTACGATGAATGATGATATCGTATGACAGGGAACAGTTGGCTGTGTTCACTTTCTGCGCGGTTTCGCCTTATGTCTTTTGGCGTGTGCTGAGACTGCTACGATGGGGACTACAGTTACCTTTCTTTGTTTGGGAGATGAGTTAGTAATTCGGATGACTCCACTGGCACGGGCGGTTGAGCAATTATGGATTTTAATTCGTTTGCTGTGATACCGAGGCCTTCCATAACCATAACCAATAACCATAACCAATATATTTCAATTTCATCAAAGCTTTAACGTGTTGCGTTGTCCTCTAGCCTACTCTTATTGAATCATTATTTTTAAAGTACCACCAACTTCCGGTTGAGTGTCGACAGTCCGGATTAGTCTGTTCAAAATTTTAATAAGTTGGAAATGTCTATACATACACGTTTTCCAAAACTAGATATACAAAATCCACTATGAAACTATCAAGTACAGGATGAGGTAGTCCTATGTGTTTGTTTATATATTTTTACAGCTATGACCCATTGCACAATACTTCAACTTGAAACTTGTTTTTGTTTTTTCCAAAGTTTATTAGTTAGTAATAATAAGTCTAAGTTTAGTAAGTAGTAAGTGTGTAGCAGCCGACGGGCTGACACGTCTGTCTCATGTCTGTATAAAGTCCACTGTCTAAGACTTGTAAGACTAAACTAAGACTTAAAACTTAAAATATCAAGTTAACATAATGACGCGTAACGTGGTGGTATTGCTTTACACTTTCTGTCTATCTATCGACCTTTTGAGCCGTAGCCGGCCCATGGGGCATAGACTAAGATAATCTTTCCCTGTTTCGAAATTTTCTTTCTAGCACTCACTTTTCTCAGGCTACCGGGAGCTGCGATAGCTCAGTGGTTAGTGAACTGGACTACAAAGGACAAGAGGTAGAGTTCGATCCCAACCGATGACTTCCGGGTTCACCCAGCCTTTAAAATGGGTACCGGATTTTTTCTGGGAAAGTAAAGCAGCACGGGCGTAATACCGACCACATTACCCCAAAAATCATGTACTGAAGGTCTGTAAAATTTATGGTCACTAACACCATATTCTCTCCTATACTATAGGCCACTTGGCATGATGGGGGTACTTTACTTACTACTACTAGCAGTCTCAATCCTTGCAAAGATCTTTTATAAAATGTCGCCATTTGTCTCTGCTTTACACTTTACTTAACTTTAATTGTCTGTCTTATCACTCTTATTTTGAATGGAGGAGGATCAGGATCTCATTTGATAACAATACAATTAATTAAAATTTAGTATACAATATGATGACAATATCATATACATTATTTTATTATACCATTTATACACAATACCTACAACATGATTGCAGCATCCTTATCCCACCCACCTTTTCCAGTGGTCTCATCCTCATGGATTAGTTGTGCACTGTACTGCAGTTACATGACCACTAACCGTAGCGCAAATCACATATTGACATAGTTTGACCAAATGCAAGTTAAATGAGATTTATATCATGGATTGAGTCTAACCTCTCCCCACCCCCCTCGAAAAAAAAAAGTTCAAATGCTAGCTGATCAAGTGAGAAAAATAACATCAGCCATCCTATCTGTTTTAGAACTTGAGAATATATGCAGAAATATAGTATGCTTTTGAAATGCTGATATTTTTTGAAATAATATTTGAAAGGCAGGTGTGATGGTAGTTCCAGTGATAGATCGGGTGGAGTGGAGGAATTTGGAAAGCGTAATGAAGACTACACAACTCAGAAATTTATTAAACAAACAATTTTAATGAATAGTAATGTATAGTCTCAAGAGATAGAGGTATTTAAGTAAATTGAAAAAAACATGCTGTTATAATCAGTTAATGTCTCAAGAGATAGAGGTATATAAGTAAATTGAAAAAAACATGCTGTTATAATCAGTTAATGTCTCAAGAGATAGAGGTATATAAGTAAATTGAAAAAACCTGCTGTTATAATCAGTTAATGTCTCAAGAGATAGAGGTATATAAGTAAATTGAAAAAAAACATGCTGTTATAATTAGTTAATGTCTCAAAAGTTAGAGGTATTTAAGTAAATTGAAAAAAAACATGCTGTTATAATCAGTTAATGTCTCAAGAGATAGAGGTATATAAGTAAATTGTAAAAAACGCTGTTATAATCAGTAAATGTCTCAAGAGATAAAAATATGTAAGAAAATTAATAAATAAATAATTATTATGAATAAATGTTTCAGGGGAGAGATTTTTCAGAAAAATTCCATTTGAATGTAATGAAACGGCACATAAAATTACAAGCTAGACATAAATAATTATGCAAACACAGTTAAGTAATCGATACTTTGTGATTAATAAGTGAATGGCCTCATTTATGCAATAGCTAGAAGCTGAGATATTTGTCCATGGAGCTAGGACTGGAACTTTAATGTTGATAATGGATAATAGTTTCGAATGTCCCGGTCAAGCTGGGGTTCATGGAAATAGAAGGGCTGTTCTGCTAGCCTCATGTACAACTCTAGTAGATTTATCTTGAGGGCCTGTAACAATTGTATGCTACAAAATGACATGGCTGTTAGTGAAGATGCATTCTTGAGGCTGCAACAATTTGAAATACTAAGTCAAACAAGTATGAACTGTACAGGTGTTGATTTAAAAGTTCTCCGTATTTAATAATAATATAATCTCTGATGGAGAGATATAACATGCTGCTGGAAGATATTTATATATACTATAACCCTGTCCTATTCAAATCAAATGTACTATCCACCCTTATGTATGCGCGTGAAAGCTGGAAAACAACGAGAGATATAGAAACAAATTTGAACGCATTCGAAAATAAATGTCTAAGGAAAATACTTGGTATAGCGTGGAACGAATTCAAAACAAACGAGGAAATTAGAGAAATCGCCAATCAACTACTAATATCTTCAGTAATAAAGAAAAGACGATGGTCATATGTTGGGCATGTGATGAGAAGAGATAATAACCGAATAGCAAAGCAAGCCCTCATATGGGAAACAACAGGTAAGAGAAAAAGAGGAAGACCCAGGGAGACACTGAGAAGAACATTGATGAGAGAGGCAAGAGCAGCAGGAATCGGCTCCCTCAATGAGATAGAGCTGCTTGCACAGAACAGAGACAAATGGCGAGATTTGATAAAATATCTTTAAAAGAATTGAAAACTGCTAAAACAAAAATTCAGATAGGAGAAGGTGTATCTTGGTCTACGCCCTATGGGCTGGCTACAGCTCGAAAGGTCAATAGATAGATAGATAGATATCCCTGTCTACCTTTCCAACATTTTACTTCATAACTAACTTACTAAATTATGACTTGAGAGATGTCTCAGTTTACATATTTAATAACACAGTCACTTGTAACAACTCCACATAACACACTTTGAAATCACATGTCCACAAGTTCTCTACAATACAAAGCTTCTTCACAATCTTACTATAATGTTACTAGAAGCTATCCACATCTTAAGTTCCTAGCTCTGGTCTCATAGTTACTATAATGCCATCCAACTGGCAGAATCCCTATACCAGCATAATCTACTCCATATTTCAATAATTACTGTCTGCTGTCTCATGGTTAATAATCATATTACTATTCACACTGCTGTCATCTCATTTAAGTCAATATCCTATCTTAACATGACTATAAACTTTGAATCTTGCATCCGTGGTTAAATTGGGTTTAAGACATTTCGTCTACATCCTACATAGTTGTAAGTATAATCTAACCACACAACTACTTCTCTGCAAATTCCTGCACTTGATAGTAACTTCAGGCCTGTTGTAAAACATCCTCTCACTACACTCACCCTCCCAGATTTCCTGTATAAATTTTACTGTCTTTTATAATTTTTGCAGTGGCCCATATAGTTTTGTCTGTAGTCTTTGTATCTATGTGCCAATGGGTTTTCCCCAAACTACTATATTTAGTACAGTCTTAAAGTATGTGTTCAGCAGTCTGGGGTGCCTCTCTGTATGTACATGTTGTTGAGGTCCCGATCCAGAATTTTGTATACATGTGATTGGAGTCGATTGTGTATTGTTCTGAGGCTTATGACAATAATTTGTTTGCATCTATTCATATTATGAAAAGTATCCTGATTTGGGATTTGTGGTCTTCTGATTGATTTGATTATCTGTTTCTTCTGATCTTTTTGTCTTCCTCAAGTAAGATCATTCTCAATTATTGTTATCTCTTCTCTTCCCTGCTTTTCATGTAAGATAATTCTTGTTCTTGTCATTTCCCTTCTTCCCATGTGAGACAACTCTCCCTCATTCACTACTCTTTTTTTTATAGAACAATACCTTACTGGGATGTCCTAGATGTGTATATGTAAAATCAGTGACTTACTGGAGCTATTGTGAACAAATATCTTAAATAGCTTCTGTTAGTGACTATGCACCTATGGGATTGCATGTAATAGTATGATATCAACTGATGCAATACAGAACAATAAATACTAAAGCTATGTTCATAATGTAATACCAATAATTCTCTCTTCACCCATTGGAAAACTTTGTCCCCGTACTCTACAGGGTTTCTTCCAACGTATGGACCTGCCTGGGTAAACCTGTATGGATCACCCAGAGTTCAGAAGGTCATGACTAAACTTGGACATTTGAATGATGGTCTAGGTGAAGGTGTTTCCTACAGAGGACGTCTTCTCATTGCTCTCATGACAGAGATCATTGGCACAGAGGACAATGAGACAACTCAGGTGGAAGTAGAACCTGCACAGCCAATATCTGAGGTAAGCAAGATTACAGAATCGTGATGGTTAAGCATTTTCCAAAGGCAGTAAAATTGATAAAGAAATAAGCATCAAATTCAGTTTAGTCGACAGATAATCTGCATTGCACATCGGACAAGTCCGTAATTGTTCAGACACAAAAATCAACACAGTTCCATTAAATTCAGCACAATAAATCAAAAGCTGCGATATCTAGTTCCTCTCCTAGGAATCTGTGGTTGGCTTAGTAGTTGGTAAATAATTAGTACTGAGGACACACAATCTGGTGCAACTCAAATCAATGGCTTCTAGGTTTACCCAGCCTTACATGGGTACAGACATTTTCTGAGAAATAAAGACAGCACTGGTAAAATGCTGACCACATTACCCACAAAAAGTGTTGTTGGTATAAAAAATATGAACACAAGCATTATTCTGGAAATTATGTTAAGTACCTCTAATTTTTTAAGAAATTAAAATTGATTATTAAAAAAAAATTTAATTTTTTTTAATGCGAAAGAGTTGCAGAAAAATAAAATAATGTTAGTACAAAATAACTACACAGTAAAAAACCTGGACACATTTGTATTAATTAATATTCTCTTTGACATTTAATTTGAAAGAATAAAGTTATTTTAAAATTGTGAAACATGTTTTCACAGGAAAAGAAATAATACAGCAAAAATAAATTAAATATTGATGCTACATCTTTGTAAACAAACTTGTACAGGAGTGCTTTGTCTCTGAGGGTTTTCATAAAGGAACAAACACAAACAAAGCAGATTATATGTTCTAAAAATTCTAGAAAGATGAACTATCAAAATTATGGTTCTTTAATTACACCAGTTTTGCTGCAACTCCATTTGATAGTCCTGTCTATTCTCAAAGATGTATTAGATAATTCTTTGGTGGTTATGATATCATGCTGAATGGGTGTTGGGAACGAGAAGGTCTTTTATTTGATTCATATAAATACAAAAAGACTGTAAACAAATTATTGTTACTAACTAAATGAATAATTATAAACTTATTCTAATTTTCTAGACAGCAGCTGGCATGCCTGAAGAATATTTCTTGTTTGGAACATTTCTTGAGGCCAGCATGATAGACCGGAAAGTTGGAGATAAGCCCATTCATTTTGAAATAAGCATTGGTAGGAAAGTTCAATATTTGTTCCACTTTGTTGCTTTAAGAAATACACATATTTATATTTTAACAAGATGTTATTAATATCACATTTAATATGTTTGATATTAAATTTTGTTATAATTATAATAGCGAGAAAATAAAAGGAAGCACAAATATTTATTAAAAACATGTTAAAGCAGATGATAGACTATAAATATTTAGGAAGTGTCATCATCCAATTAGAAAATACAAAGATTGAAAACAGATACTGCAAAGCAAATGAAATAAATAAGCATTTGGCTCACATATTAGAGAACAAATGTGTAACATCCAATACAAAGAGAACATTATATAATACAATATTCCTCCCAACACACTTCTATCAGTGCTAAACTTGGACATTAACAGGGAAAAAAATAAGAAAAATCATCGCTATAAAAACAATATGCCTAAAAAGAATATCCTATGTGACAAGAAAAGGTTAGAATCAGAAATAAGGATGTAAGGAAAAGAGTTGGAGTAACTCTAATCTATAAACTAAAAATAAATTTTCTAAACTAAAAAGCATTTGATAGTATTCATAGAGATTCTTTGTGGAAAATTCTGAAGCAATATGGCTTACCATCAAAAATCATAAATATTATCAAAGACATGTATGATGGTTACACATGTGCAGTTCGAACAGAGGAAGGACTGAGCGAATGTTTCCCAATAGAAACTGGGGTTAAACAAGGATGTATTTTATCGCCCTTGTTATTTGGAATTGTTATGGACTTCATAATGAAGAAATGCTGCACTGGTAATAAAGGCATCGAATGGATACAAGGAGACCATTTGGAGGACCTGGACTTTGCTGATGACATAGTTCTCATCAGCAATCAGATAAAAACGATGCAGGAAAACACAAATGAACTATCATCAATAGCCAGCAAAATTGGGCTTGAGGTCAATCATGAAAAGACTAAAGTCATGAAAAGTTTAATTCCAACAAGTGACAAAATATACATGGAAAACAAACCAGTAGAAGAGATCGATCACTTCATCTATCTTGGAAGTCACATTGATCGAGAAGGGGATACGAGCAAAGAAATTAGAATCAGACTGGCTAAAGCAGCAATGTCTTTCAGAAGCCTTGAAAAGTTGTGGAAATCAAAACTCATTAGCACAAACACAAAACTTAGGCTATTCAAATCAAATGTACTATCAACCCTTACGTATGCGTGTGAAAGCTGGAAAACAACAAGAGATATAGAAACAAAGTTGAACGCATTCGAAAATAAATGTCTAAGGAAAATACTTGGTATAGAATGGAACGAATTCAAAACAAACGAGGAAATTAGAGAAATCGCCAATCAACCACTAATATCTTCAGTAATAAAGAAAAGACGATGGTCATACGTTGGACATGTGATGAGAAGAGATAATAATCGAATAGCAAAGCAAGCCCTCATATGGGAAACAACAGGTAAAAGAAAAAGAGGAAGACCCAGGGAGACACTGAGAAGAACATTGATGAGAGAGGCAAGAGCAGCAGGAATCGGCTCCCTCAATGAGATAGAACTGCTTGCACAGAACAGAGACAGATGGCGAGATTTGATAAAATATCTTTAAAAGAAAACTGCTAGAACAAAAATTCATATAGGAGAAGGTGTATCTTGGTCTACGCCCTATGGGCCGGTTACGGCTCGAAAGGTCAATAGATAGAACTCTAATGCTTGATGTTATTTTAAGAAATAACAGATCATATGGTTTAGAAATGTAGAAAGATCACCATCAGCCAGCATCCCTCAGAAAACTTTAACAGCCAGAAACAACAGGAAGTGGGGAAATACAATAAACTTAGAAAATGATGAATCAAAGAAATAGACTATAATGATTCAAAGAAATAGACTATGATGAATCAAAGAAATAGACTATGATGAATCAAAGAAATAGACTATGATCTTTATACTATGATCATTACAAAGAATTAAACCAAACAATCCATTTTCTCATAAAGCTGAAAGGCAACAGAGGCAGATGAAAGTGAAGTAAGATATTAAAGTTTATCATCAGCTATCATACATTGTAAAATGCTGTATTTACTTAACTTTTCTGTGTGATGCAGGAACATGGACATTAACAAAGAAAACAGCAGAACATTTAAGCCTTTTAAATTTAGATCTATAGAAAAATGAGGAGAGTTGAGTGGAAAGAAATGAGATCAAACAAGGAAGTTTTAAATCAGCTAAAATTTAAAACAACAAGAACTATTTAACATAATTTGAGTGGAGATAAGCACAAATATATAATATATTATGTTGCTTACAAAACACTATGGGTCTGAGAGCTGGAAAACAGCTAATGAAATAGAAAATAAACTGGATGCATTTGAAAACAAATGCCTGAGGAAAATACTTTGTATTCCATGGAATGAGTTCAAGACTAGTGAGAAATAAGAGAAAAGCATCCAAAAATATCAACTATGATTAAGAGAAGAAGGTGATCATATGTTGACCATGTGGTGAGAAGAGACACAGAAGAATCTCAAAGCATGCCCTGAAATGGTAACCAGAGGGCGAAAGAAAAACATTGACATAGAGAAACACTAAAAAGAACATTGAAATGAGAGGCATCAACAGTGGGCATCAGCTCCCTTATCAAGATTGAACAACTTTCCCAGAGCAGAGCTGTGTGGCAAGACACAATGCAGGTTATGTGCAAGGTCTTACAGTTGAAAGATCATCATATACAAGAGTCTAAAATTTCTGCTCTATGTGCCGTCTTTGGCTTGAAACGATAATAGATAGATAGATACAATACATAAAATATCATACAAGGCAGTGAGTAGAGCTGCAGAAAATATATACCTTTGGTCCTGGTCACTCCCTCTTCTGGTCATTCCTTCACATGGTCCTTTTGAGATGGATAAGTACTAGCCTTTTGCATGTGTTTTTGAATTAAAATTTGATGCATTGTACCTGATAAAGGATTTTACCAAAATGTTGTAGTTTGTCTCTCATCTCTCCTTAGTTTCAGCTGCTTAATTCTTAATTTACATAATTATGTATATTTTTTATAAACACAATTTGATAAAATACAACTGAAATTTGTTGGATATGTGAAGAGACACAATACACTACTAATTGGAAGGGAAAGTATAGGGTAGATGAGGCAGAGGCAGACCAAGACTAAAGTGGACTGATAACATCAAATGATGAACAGGTGAACCTATGATAACGTGCACTATCAAGACAAGAGACAGAGTAAAATGGTGCTCCATGGTAGCCAACCTTTGATGTGAAGATGGCACCAAATGAATGAATAAATCATACAAAATTTCTTTCTTTCTTTCTTTTTTTTTTGATTTGTCATTATGTGCTTGTTCTTATTCTTACATATAACACAGATCAAACCAAACATTACAGTGGGAAAGCAGGATGACTCTGAGACTAACTCCAATTGCTTCAGACTCCTTCATTCAGGCCCCTCGACTCTGATCCCAAGTGTTTGTAAATAATTAAGTTAGTTAATCAACAGATCACACCCCCCATTGAACATTGGAAAAAACTACTTAAATGCTCAATTTCATTACGCAGTGCATACCATTTGACGACCCAGTTCTTGTGTTAGTTTACCAGTCTTCTTTGGTTCCATGCATCATCATCATCATCAAGTACCGGGCCTACTGGCGTAGGTGATCATGTCTCTCCACAACTTTCGATCTCGGCAGCTATTTATCATTTCTGTTGTTGACCTTCTGCCAAGCCATTCTCTTAAGCTGTCTGTTATTTTTTCTCTTTGCTTCCCTCTATCTCTTCGTCCCTCAATTTTTCCAGTTGTTACAATATATTCAAGTTGTTCTCTTCTCATTACATGGCCAAAAAATGATGTTCCATGCATAGCACTTTAAAAAAAAATAAAAATCAATATTCTAAATAAGATTATAAAATAGATAAAATGTGTTGATCACACCATTACCGTATACATGTGGTAATATGTTGTTAATTTTTGTTTACAGGCAATGCTGGCAATATGCTAGATGGCTACAATGTCTCTAATCAACAAAGTACTGTTGAGAAATCTGAAGAGTCCAGCAATGGTTCATCTCACACAAATGTAAATCAGACAACGAAAATTGAATCTCCGCAGTATGTACCCACTGTTCATTCTGTTGTGTTGTCTATCTATCTATTGACCTTTCGAGCCGTAACCGGCCCATAGGGCGTAGACCAAGATACACCTTCTCCTATATGAATTTTTGTTCTAGCAGTTTTCTTTTAAAGATATTTTATCAAATCTCGCCATCTGTCTCTGTTCTGTGCAAGCAGTTCTATCTCATTGAGGGAGCCGATTCCTGCTGCTCTTGCCTCTCTCATCAATGTTCTTCTCAGTGTCTCCCTGGGTCTTCCTCTTTTTCTTTTACCTGTTGTTTCCCATATGAGGGCTTGCTTTGCTATTCGATTATTATCTCTTCTCATCACATGTCCAACGTATGACCATCGTCTTTTCTTTATTACTGAAGATATTAGTGGTTGATTGGCGATTTCTCTAATTTCCTCGTTTGTTTTGAATTCGTTCCATTCTATACCAAGTATTTTCCTTAGACATTTATTTTCGAATGCGTTCAACTTTGTTTCTATATCTCTTGTTGTTTTCCAGCTTTCACACGCATACGTAAGGGTTGATAGTACATTTGATTTGAATAGCCTAAGTTTTGTGTTTGTGCTAATGAGTTTTGATTTCCACAACTTTTCAAGGCTTCTGAAAGACATTGCTGCTTTAGCCAGTCTGATTCTAATTTCTTTGCTCGTATCCCCTTCTCGATCAATGTGACTTCCAAGATAGATGAAGTGATCGATCTCTTCTACTGGTTTGTTTTCCATGTATATTTTGTCACTTGTTGGAATTAAACTTTTCATGACTTTAGTCTTTTCATGATTGACCTCAAGCCCAATTTTGCTGGCTATTGATGATAGTTCATTTGTGTTTTCCTGCATCGTTTTTATCTGATTGCTGATGAGAACTATGTCATCAGCAAAGTCCAGGTCCTCCAAATGGTCTCCTTGTATCCATTCGATGCCTTTATTACCAGTGCAGCATTTCTTCATTATGAAGTCCATAACAATTCCAAATAACAAGGGCGATAAAATACATCCTTGTTTAACCCCAGTTTCTATTGGGAAACATTCGCTCAGTCCTTCCTCTGTTCGAACTGCACATGTGTAACCATCATACATGTCTTTGATAATATTTATGATTTTTGATGGTAAGCCATATTGCTTCAGACTTTTCCACAAAGAATCTCTATGAATACTATCAAATGCTTTTTTGAAGTCGATGAAGTTAAGTACAAAAGGTTTTTGCTTTTCAATGTGTTCCTCCAATATAAGTCGTAGAGTGAAAATGTGGTCAAGACAGCTTCTCCCTTTTCTAAACCCAGCCTGTTCTTCACGCATTACTGTATCTATTGAATCCTTTATTCTATTTAGGATGATTTTACAGAATAATTTTGAGGCAACTGACAAAAGTGTCACGCCTCTCCAGTTGTTACAATCTCTAAGATTGCCCTTTTTTGGGATCTTAACAATGATTCCTTTTTTCCATTTATGAGGCGTCTTCTCTGTTTTCCAAATGATGTTGAACATTTTTTGGAGATGTATTAAATTATGGCTATCAATTGCCTTGAGGATCTCAGCTGTTAACTTATCCTCTCCAGCAGCCTTGTTATTGGTCATTAGCTTTAAGGTGGTTTCTATTTCACTCAAGGTGAAGTCATCTAAATTTACATCTAATTCTGCTGCTGGTGTTTCAGCTTCAAAATCTATTAAACTGTGAGGTAGTGGACGGTTAAGAATTTCTTTGAAGTGTTCCGCCCAACGGGCTTTTATGTCTGCGCTTGTTGTTAGCATTAATCCAGATTTGTCTAGAATTGGTGTTCCACTGGATGTATAGGTGTTTGTCAGCATCTTTTGTACAGTATAAAGAGTTCTGCTGTCTCCTGTAATTGCAGCTGTCTCTGCTTTCTCTGCCAAGTTGTCTATATAAGCTCTTGTATCTCTTCTTGCCGAACTTTTCACTTTGTTGTCTAATTCTTTGTATGTTGCTTTTGCCAGAACCTTTCCAAGATCTGTCTTTACATTAGTCATGGCTCTCTTCGCTTCTCTTCTTTCTTTGATGTATTTCCATGTGGTGTCTGAGATCCAAGCTCGTTTTTCCATTTTCTTCAGTCCAGCACTTGCTTCTGCTGCTGTCATTAGTATTTTGCTCTGTGAGTCCCACATTTCATTGATATCTAAGTCTATTTCACCAAGTGCTGAATAACAATTACTTAGCTCTATGTTAAACTTTTCCTTTATTGCTTCATCTTTCAGTTTATGACTATCAATTTTATGTGTAATTGACCTCTTCTGTTGGTTTCTAAATTTTAATCTTATTTTCCCAATGCACAGGTTGTGGTCACTATTAACATCAGCACCTCTGTATGCTCTTACATCTATTAATGATGATCTGAATTGTTGTTTAATACATAGGTGGTCAATTTGATTTGATGTTCTATCATCAGGAGATATCCATGTTGTTTTGTGGATATTTTTATGTGGAAATAATGTCCCACCTATAACTAAATTTTCTATTAAACATAATTCTATTAATCTTTCTCCATTCTGACTTGTTGTATTACAGCCTTCTCTCCCCATCACATGTTCCACTCCTGCGTTATCTTGTCCTACTTTGGCGTTGAAGTCTCCCATTACAATTAAAAGATCGTGTTTTGGTATTTTGTTTATAAGTTGTTGCAGTTGGTTATAAAAATCATCCTTAACTTCATCATCAGCTTCGTTAGTAGGCGCATAACATTGAATAATTGAAAGTCTTCCATGTTTTGTTTTGTATCGTGTTCGTATCAGACGGCTATTTACCGGTTCCCATTCTAATAAACTTCTTGCAGCTTTGTCTGTCATCATTATGCCTACTCCTTCACGGTGTTTTCCATCTTCCCTTCCAGAAAAAACTACTATTTTATTATCAATAGATCTCCTACCTGTTCCAGGCCAGCGCATTTCGCTTAATCCTAAAATATCTAGATCGTATCTGTCCATCTCGCTTGCGACCTGTGCATGTTTCGTCGGAGCGGCCATTGTTCGCACATTCCAGAATCCTATTTTTGTTGTTGTTTTAGGGCCGAAAAAACTATCACTACTATCTACTGCTAATTTACACATTCTGTATCAGGTCTACGTTCCATTAACAACATCGTTTTTACGATAGCGGCTTGTTAAACCTCTGATCAACGGTTCTATACCAAGCCGAGAAAAATAATTCCTCCATTTTGGAAACAACCGGAAACGAGTTGTTGTGTTGTACTGAAAGATAAAATGGTTTTCACATAGGAGAGTTGTTATTTGGTCTCAAATAGAGATTGGCACCTAGTAGTTAGAATAGACATCTAGTAGTTAGAATAGACACCTGGTAGTTAGAATAGACATCTGGTAGTTAGAGTAGACACCCAGTAGTTAGAATAGACACCCAGTAGTTAGAATAGACACCTAGTAGTTAGAATAGACACATAGTAGTTAGAATAGACACCCAGTAGTTAGAATAGACACCCAGTAGTTAGAATAGGCACCTGATAGTTAGAATAGACACCCAGTAGTTAGAATAGACACCCAGTAGTTAGAATAGACACCCAGTATTTAGAATAGACACCTAGTAATTAGAGTGAGCTCTTCCTTTTGTGCTTCATTTTTTTAGAGCAGGTGGCTGAATGAATTACAACCAATTACAGCTCTCCAAATAAAGTGTCAAGCTGAGACTTTTCTTTCTATGGGGAATTAAAACACTGATCTGAACATCTTTGGTAACTCACTGGGCATGCTATCTTTATTCTTTCTCCAAACCTTCGGATTTCCTGACAGACTCCAGAAATGCTGTCATGATTGTTGTTCATTTGAGCATGTGGAGGCCTCAGACCTTCAATATAATGTGTGAATTCACTGTTTTAGTCCATCAAAATCCATGCTAACATGTCTTCCATGTTTTTAAAGGCACACCTGTACACAAGACCAAAAAAGTCTTACGAATGGAAGAAAAAGGCCTTTAATGTCACTTTCTTTTGCCTCTTCCAGTTGAGTATGGTCCATTCAGCCTCATACTATGTTTCTGGTTTATATTAGACCAAAGTTGTCATTAGAGAAAATTATAGTGAAAACTTATCATTTTATTTGTTCATGTGTATACTTGTAGTGTTCTTGGTTGGCCTAAGTTATTGTAGTCTATTTCAAATGTATGTTAGCTAACACACATATTAGTAGAACTATTTTCTCAATTCTGCATGCATTTTCTTTTCATAAAATGATACATATAATAATATTTTTAATAATAAAAAAAAAGTATAGTATAAAAATAGTTTTAATGGGTAATAAAAGGAAAGTTGCACAAGTAGTCTATTTGCCTTTAAACATTGCATTGTAAGTCTTACAAGTTCATTTCTAATAAAACCCAGGACAAATTATAGGTTACCATTACAAGATAGAAGGTATTTTTAAATGAAAGAGCTGAAAGGCTTGCTTTAAGTGCACCAGTTGTGAGAACATAGGAGATTAACAACAAAAGTATATTGAAGGCTCTCTACGATTGTTTTTTGAAGACTAGTGTAGCAAATGATGACTGTGTAGGCATAAGACTGCAGGAATGTGTAGTCAAGCTGGATATAAGTAGGATGGGTTGACCAAAAGATTAGAGTATCAGTATATAACTAGTAAGCTACAAGAACACTATCATTAGTACATGTATGTGGAGCTACTGAGTTAAGTGCTCTGTGCACTCCGTGAGCTGTGTGTTTCATCCGTTTTGATCATGTTCCGATATTCCAATTGTTTACGATGAATGCTGATATCGTATGACAGGGAACAGTTGGCCGTGTTCACTTTCTATGCGGTTTCGCCTTATGTCATTTGGCGTGTGCTGAGACTGCTATGATGAGGACTACAGCTACCGTTCTTTGTTTGGGAGATGAGATAGTAATTCGGATGATTCCACTGGCACGGGCGGTTGAGCAATTATGGATTTTAATTCGTTTGCAGTGATACCGGGGCTTTCCATAACCAAATAGTACATGTATATCATCTGTTTGAACTGAGGGTCTGCCTGATTACAGGTGAGGTTGACTCTGGTTATCTTATTCAGTGTTCACCTGTTAAGCAGGCCTGGATATACTGTGTTGCTAGTGTATGGCCTTTTGAACGAACACATTCATCTCTGGCATGGGTAGATTTTTATTGCTTGGCAATTTTGTTTGGTAGTAGGTATTTTTCGCCGACTCTTTTTTTAGCTTTTTACTGCTAAGAGTTCTTTAATGTACAAAGTGCACATGGGACTTTCTTTTTTAATTATTGCCTGAGAGGACAAGATGTTGGATCTTACTACCCATAAACTAGGGGAAAGTAAAGTCATGAAGAAACCGCTAATTTGAGAAAAATTACCGTCACCTGTGGTGGATTTCAAACTCAGAACCTTTTGGTACAGAGGCCGTCTTAACTTTAGTTAACACCCTGACTTCAGTAATTAGTAATTCATTTATTTAAAAATAGTAATGTCCTTTCTTTATTGTGCCATTTACTGGCTGTTCCAAGGGATGAGAGTTTCCAAAGCAGCCACCTCTTCCAACCCAATTCTCCTCCCAATATTTCTTCAATATGCCTCAACTATTACCAGCATTTATATCCCAAACAAATTCACACATGAAAACTGGCTTCTGCTAAGTTGTTTATTTTGTTCTGTACTTCTAAAGAGTGTACTAAATGAGGTCTTCAAAAAATACATAATCTGATAAATAGAGACAAATTAAGTTATGAAGAAAATATATAAAAAAATTGGAACAATGTCAATCCAGAGTTTAATGTCAGAGACAAATTAAATAGTTTGGATATCTAACTTCATTTCCGGTAACAGGTTTCTGTAACAAGTATTAGCAACCATATGCAACAACAGAATACAAAAAGGAAGATTTTCCAAGAGATGGACAAGAGAATTATCTGACTAAACACAAAGTACCATGTGTGGGATGAATGTAAAGATCACTGATAAAAACCTCCATTTTCCCTTGTTGCTGCAAGCAAAAGAAGATAGAGAACAATCTACAAAATGTAATAACATGTAACAGCAATTTGTTTTACTTCCAGATGGGTGAGTGTGACACCAGCGATGAAGCCAGTCACCAGTGACAGATATTATTATCACCTGCCTTTCTATGAAGACAAGCCATGTGTGTACGTGAGAGATATGTTTGAGGACCACAGGAGACGCATGTACAACTCAAACTTGATTAGTAAAGTCTGTAACAACCTGGTTGGTACTTGTTGTGTAGTAGTTCTCAAAGGCAATAATACTACTTTCTAATATTTTTCTTATTTCCTTCCTCATTTGCCATTCAACATTGAGGGGAAATATAATTTGTGGTCTTTTGCTCTTCTACCTCCAATTAGAATAACAGGAAATAGCTTGAGAGATAAGATCAGAAAGGAAAAAACTGAGAAAAAAGCCAGAAATAATTCCTGCCATAAAATACATAAAGGGAGCCACGATAGCTCAGTGGTTAGTGAACTGGACTACAAAGGACAAGAGGTAGGGTTCGATCCCAACCGACGACTTCCAGGTTCACCCAGCCCTTAATGGGTACAGGATTTTTTTCTGGGAAAGTGAAGCGCATGGGCGCAATACCGACCACATTACCCCAAAAATCATGTGCCGAGGGTCTGTAAAATTTATGGTCACTAACACCATATTCCCTATACGTCACTTGGCGTGACGGGGGTACTTTACTACTTTTTTTTATAAAATACATAAAGAAACAACAGATAAAATGGTTTGGCTACGTGATAAGACAGAAAGACCACAATACAATAAGCCTTTAACTGGCGTTATGAGAACACCAGACCAAAGGGCCGATCACAAAAAAGATGATTAGATGTAATATTCAAAACACTAGGAAATATAACAGCAGTTAGCAGTTAACTGTTATATTTCCTAGTGTTTTGAATATTACATCTATTCATCTTTTTTGTGATCGGCCCTTTGGTCTGGTGTTTTCATAACGCCAATTAAAGGCTTATTGTATTGTATCTTGGTCTTTCTGTCATATCACATAGCCAAACCATTTTATCTGTTGTTTCTTTATGTATTTTATGGCAGGAATTATTTCTGGCTTTTTTCTCAGTTTTTCATTTCTGATCTTATCTCTCTAGCTATTTCCTGTTATTCTAATTGGAGGTAGAATTACCAAGAAGAGTGCTCAGGTCTTTGAGGGTGGAAAGTGAACACTGACCTACTGGTGTGATAACCACTGTAATATTTGATTACATTAACCTACCAACAGGACTGTTGCTTATTTGATATGCTTATTTTTCTTATGGTGTTGTTTGTAACTATTTGTTAAGCACAGAGTTCTGTATATCAGAATATTTATTCAGTTAAAAAAGGTAAGTAGGAATTATGTTTACTGCTGTTGATGGCATGACCCAGGTCTCACATAACCTGTCAGATCTGACACTGTGCTACAGTATAGAGCAAAGGTTTTTTATATAATCTCTATGTTTATGTATATGAGAACTCACTATATGTGTATGGAATCAGTTCATTGCTGGTGTAAAAGGCAAAGTAGTTGCAGTATCAATGTCATATGATCAAAGTATCAATGTCACATGATCAATGACTGTGATGCCCTACTGGTAGTTAATTCAAAGCTTCTGACTGGTATTGTCTTCAGTATGAAACTTCACAGCAAAGATGACATTCTTTGACTTTCCAAGAGTATGAACTGGTCCCAATTTTACCTGGTGACTGGTTGGGTCATAGGAGTTTTCACAAACCTCAGATGCTGCTTTTGAACCAGGGTTGTCTGGTTGTCATCAAGAACATTTTACATACAATTATCCGCCAGATAAGTTTTAGGGGGTCATGGGTTATGCAGGCTTCTCTACAACTACAAGACTGAGACACGTCAGAGGTGCATACAATAACAGAGAGAAATATTCCTAGGAAACCTGACATTATCATCATCATCATGTACCGTACCGGTTGGCATAGGCGATCATGTCCTTTCACAATCTTCTATCTACAGTGCATCGTATCAGTTCTGTTGTTGACTGTTTTCCATGCCATGACACAAAGCTATCCAGTATTTACATAGATATTAAGTCTTTCAGTACCAGAACAGGAAACAGGAATTTTCAGAATTTGGGATTTATGAATTTGGTTGGTTTCTCTAGAGCTGGAGAATAAAGGCTGCATGTTCTGTATAGATGCAAGGGGTGATAAACAGGGTGAGTTTTTATTTCAACCCTGATACAAATGTTTTTTGCCTCCTGACTTTTTTCAAAATTTATCTTATTTAGAGGATCATCATTTTCATTTCTTCCTCATTTGCCTTTCATTTAAAAAAGATGGGTTTATATGAATTCAGCCACCCTCTCTCCTTACAAGACATTGGTTGAATCACTTCGACAAAGGAGAGGAGGGTGTCTTTTAGACTTAATATATCATTGGTGGTTTTCTTCATGATCCACACAGGAAGCAGGTCTAAGTGATGTACGTCTCATGATAGAGGAGGAGCAGCCTTTTCAAGAGCAGCGACTAATGGCTGTGTTGGCTGATCTAGGTCGAAGCTGTTCCAAATGTTTGTCTCTGGTCAAGGGCACAGGTGGAGGATCAGCTGCTGGTAAGACAAGGCTTGATCAAGAGAGACACAGGTTGTTGCTGATGGAAATGGTAAGCTGGAAGCTCGCTATTATTATTGTTATTATGAGAAATGATACAATGAGTTGATGCAATATTTCTGTATACTGTTGTTACATATCATCAGCAAGTACCATGCCTGCTGACATAGGTGATCATGTCTCTCCACAACTTTAGATCTCGACAGTTGTCTTTTCTGTTGTTGACCTTCTACCAAGTCATTCCCTTAAGCTGTCTGGTATCTTTTCTCTTTGCTTCCCTCTATCTCTTTGTCTCTCAATTTTCCCAGTTGTCACAATATATTCAAGCTGTTCCTTTCTCATTGCGTGGCCAAAAAATGATTGTTTCCTCCTAATTTTTGAAAATTAGCTCTCTTTTTGCTTTTGCCTCTTTCAGAATGTTTTCATTACTCTTCTTAGCTGTCCATGGTGTTCTCAACATTCTTCTGTAAAACCACATTTCTACAGCTTCCAGTGATTTTCTTGTCTGTTCTATTGTCCATGATTCATATTCATATATTAAAGACTGGCTCTACATAACATTTAACTCTTTTTCTTGTTTCTATTGTCAAAAATGGATTGCACAGTAAGAAAATAGGGAAATAGGGAAATAGCTTAATTTCCTTTACCTCCATTGCCTTTCAATTTTATGGGCAAAATGGACTGTTTTGGTCATTTTTATTTTGTGTATCTCATGCATGTTGCTTATCTTCATTTATGTTATTTCATTGATCCATCATCTTCTATGTCTGCCTTTTCCCATTTACATTTTGCTTTAGACTGATATACAGAAATCTGTTGTTGGTTTACTGACAAATGCTTCTATAATGTGTGCTCTGTGCTATCTATCTGTCTATCCATTGTCCTTTCGAGCCGAAGACGGCACATAGGGCAGAACCACAAACTCAAAAACAGAAACCTTGCGTGCCAAAATGGCACATATTGCAAAGATTACTGCTTCTAAAATCTATGGCTCTGTTTCCATAGCAATACTTTTTACAATGACAGCTTGTCAGGCCATCGATCAAGCTCCTTAGTCGCCTCTTATGACATGGCTGGAAGGTCACAGCGTCACTATTCTTTACTTCCCTCATAATGAGGCCCCGGTAACACACGGACAAAGAGCAATGTTGGGACTGCTGTCCAGTGGTTTTATCATGTTACATGCCTGAAAAAAGTGATCTATTGTTTGTTAACATTATCCAGCACTGGCGTTGCTGCAACTATTTTTCTTTTATTGTTAATTTTAACTCTCTAATTTTTATCACACTAACTCATTCGCTACTAAGAGGTTTAGCTCTGTGCTGTGCCACTTTTTATTCTCTTTATAACTTCTGATGATTTTTTGCACCCTCATGCTCTTTGATGAATGTTCTGCAATATATTTGCTTCTCTAACTAGCTATCTATAGACGGATTCTTACCTACATTGCTTCTACTATTCTATAGTATAGTACTAATCTACCTTAATTACAGGATCACTAAATTTTTGGTACATCACTGGAGACTTATACTTGATACTTTATTCAGGATTACACATTGTTTCTGTGTTCCACTAACTCTCTCCTTTATTCACATTGTTTCTGTGTTCCACTAACTCTCTCCTTTATTCACATTGTTTCTGTGTTCCACTAACTCTCTCCTTTATTCACATTGTTTCTGTGTTCCACTAACTCTCTCCTTTATTCACATTGTTTCTGAGTTCCACTAACTCTCTACTTTATTCACATTGTTTCTGTGTTCCACTAACTCTCTCCTTTATTCACATTGTTTCTGTGTTCCACTAACTCTCTCCTTTATTCACATTGTTTCTGTGTTCCACTAACTCTCTCCTTTATTCACATTGTTTCTGAGTTCCACTAACTCTCTACTTTATTCACATTGTTTCTGTGTTCCACTAACTCTCTCCTTTATTCACATTGTTTCTGAGTTCCACTAACTCTCTTCTTTATTCACATTGTTTCTGTGTTCCACTAACTCTCTCCTTTATTCAAATTGTTTCTGTGTTCCACTAACTCTCTCCTTTATTCACATTGTTTCTGTGTTCCACTAACTCTCTCCTTTATTCACATTGTTTCTGAGTTCCACTAACTCTCTCCTTTATTCACATTGTTTCTGAGTTTCACTAACTCTCTCCTTTAATCGCCTCAACACCACTACACTGATAATGCTCTCTTGGGACGGCTGTCCAGTGGTTTTATCATGTTACATGTCTGAAAAAAGTGATCTATTGTTTGTTAACATTATCCAGCACTGGCGTAGCTGCAACTATTTTTCTTTTATTGTTAATTTTAACTCTCTCTAATTTTTATCACATTAACTCATTCGCTACTAAGATGTTTAACTCTTTCAGTTCATAAGGTTTTTATCAATGCAACAGAAGATTTCAGAGACCAAATTTTTCATGGACTTTATGGTTTTCAATATTAATATACATTCTTTATCTTTATCTAACACATAACCTATTGAATATAAATTTTTAGATAATTGAACAAGGAATTCAATTTAACTGATAAGAGGGTGTCCGATTAGCGCAATCGATAGGCGGTTGGCTTACCACGGCAACAGCCGGGGTCGTACCCTGGCGAGGACACCTGGGTTTTACTAATTCCCTAAAAATTAGTACCTCTGAAGTCGGAGTAAATCTGCCTGCATGGCGAGGGGCATCCTGTAATGGGATAAAACAGACTTTACACGCAAAATTCAGTCCCACAAAATTGAGTGGGTGGGACTTCGTCAGAGGTCAAAGCTGACGAAAGCGAACGAACGAACGAACTGATAAGAAAATGCTACAAGATATGTAGAAAGAAAGGTTGGGGAATGACCAGAGCAAAACAAAATAATGAAAACATAAAATTTAGACTATAATTGTCAACTTACCTTCATAAATATTGGGTCAAAGAATTCCAATAAGAATTATTTTGTGAAAAAAAAACAATTAAGAATATGTCTTCAAGTAGGCTTGAAAGTTTTATTGCTGTAGCATAAAAATAACTAATACTTTATCATCAACAATCACAATGTATTGATTTCCTCTTCTTTGTAATCTTATTTTATTGATTGCAAGTATCCAAATTCAGACTCTTTTTCTCTAAATCAAGATCAGATTTGCTGCAAATAACTGCTCCAATTATTTAGATATTATCTTTATTTGAAATATTTAAAAAAAGTTAATTTACTGGCTTTTTTCATCCTTCATCAATTGAATTCTAGTATTAAAATAGTACTAGTCTTTTAGTATTAAAATAGTACTAGTCTTTTAGTATGAAAATAGTGCTAGTCTTTTAGTATGAAAATAGTGCTAGTCTTTTAGTATGAAAATAGTACTAGTCTTTTAGTATTAAAATAGTACTAGTCTTTTAGTCTTGACCACATTTTCACTCTACGACTTATATTGGAGGAACACATTGAAAAGCAAAAACCTTTTGTACTTAACTTCATCGACTTCAAAAAAGCATTTGATAGTATTCATAGAGATTCTTTGTGGAAAATTCTGAAGCAATATGGCTTACCATCAAAAATCATAAATATTATCAAAGACATGTATGATGGTTACACATGTGCAGTTCGAACAGAGGAAGGACTGAGCGAATGTTTCCCAATAGAAACTGGGGTTAAACAAGGATGTATTTTATCGCCCTTGTTATTTGGAATTGTTATGGACTTCATAATGAAGAAATGCTGCACTGGTAATAAAGGCATCGAATGGATACAAGGAGACCATTTGGAGGACCTGGACTTTGCTGATGACATAGTTCTCATCAGCAATCAGATAAAAACGATGCAGGAAAACACAAATGAACTATCATCAATAGCCAGCAAAATTGGGCTTGAGGTCAATCATGAAAAGACTAAAGTCATGAAAAGTTTAATTCCAACAAGTGACAAAATATACATGGAAAACAAACCAGTAGAAGAGATCGATCACTTCATCTATCTTGGAAGTCACATTGATCGAGAAGGGGATACGAGCAAAGAAATTAGAATCAGACTGGCTAAAGCAGCAATGTCTTTCAGAAGCCTTGAAAAGTTGTGGAAATCAAAACTCATTAGCACAAACACAAAACTTAGGCTATTCAAATCAAATGTACTATCAACCCTTACGTATGCGTGTGAAAGCTGGAAAACAACAAGAGATATAGAAACAAAGTTGAACGCATTCGAAAATAAATGTCTAAGGAAAATACTTGGTATAGAATGGAACGAATTCAAAACAAACGAGGAAATTAGAGAAATCGCCAATCAACCACTAATATCTTCAGTAATAAAGAAAAGACGATGGTCATACGTTGGACATGTGATGAGAAGAGATAATAATCGAATAGCAAAGCAAGCCCTCATATGGGAAACAACAGGTAAAAGAAAAAGAGGAAGACCCAGGGAGACACTGAGAAGAACATTGATGAGAGAGGCAAGAGCAGCAGGAATCGGCTCCCTCAATGAGATAGAACTGCTTGCACAGAACAGAGACAGATGGCGAGATTTGATAAAATATCTTTAAAAGAAAACTGCTAGAACAAAAATTCATATAGGAGAAGGTGTATCTTGGTCTACGCCCTATGGGCCGGTTACGGCTCGAAAGGTCAATAGATAGATAGATAGTCTTTTAGTATGAAAATAGTGCTAGTCTTTTAGTATGAAAATAGTACTAGTCTTTTAGTATTAAAATAGTACTAGTCTTTTAGTATGAAAATAGTACTAGTCTTTTAGCATTAAAATAGTACTAGTCTTTTAGTATTAAAATAGTTCTAGTCTTTTAACATTAAAATAGTACTAGTCTTTTAGTATTAAAATAAGTACTAATCAATGCCATCTATCAGCTGATATTTGTTGGTGATAAACATTGCTAGTCCAAATGGAAAATCACACTCTTTTACATGATTTCTTTGAAAAACACCACATATAGATAAAGGAAGAAACTCTCCAGTAAAGAATGTTTACAAAAAACTATAAATGTAAAGTTGAACGCATTCACAGATAGATGTCTAAGGAAAATACCTGGTATAGCGTGAAACGAATTCAAAACAAACGAGGAAATTAGAAAAATCACCAATCAACCACTAATATCTTCAGTAATCAAGAAAAGATGATGGTTATATGTTGGACATGTGATGAGAAGAGATAATAACCAAATAACAAAGCAAGCCATGAGATGTGGGAAACAACAGGTAAGAGGAAAAGAGGCCGACCCAGGGAGACACTGTGAAGGACGTTGATGAGTGAGGCAAGAGCAGCAGGAATCGGCTCCCTCAATGAAATAGAGTTGCTTGCACAGAACAGAGACAAATGGCGAGATTAGATAAAAGATATTTACAAGGATTGAAAAATGCTTGAATAAAAATTTAGATAAGTGAAAGAGTATCTGGGTCTATGCCCTATGGGCCGGCTATGGCTCGAAGGGTCAGTAGATAGATAGATAGATATAAAAGTAGGAATATTTATATGAGTTAAATTGAGAGTAATGCAAGTTCCATAAAAGTGGACTTGACTGAAGTTAGTGTGATGCAGGGTACATTGATTGAAACATATGGAAAGAGCTAACATGCTGTGGCCAAGTCATTTGTGGAACAATAAAAAAAAATTTTAAATAACAGAAATAAAATAAGTGAAAATTGTTCTAAAACATACAGTTCTGACAATTTGCTTAGGAAGTTGGAAAAGGGGTTCAATAAAAGATTACAAAGTTTTAATGGAAATATTTGCTGAAATGTCAATAAATTAGAAGCCACACAAATTGGTTCCTGGGTTTCTCATATTTTTTACTAGAGCCACATATTTTAGCTCAAGGTGTGAAATGTGTTATGGTAAAATAGCAATAGAGTTGAATAGAGCAAGCACAAGAACTGCTGTGTTTTGAGCTCTGGAGTTTGGCTGAAAAAGAGGTAGACCAAATGCATCGTGGAGGAGGGCAGAGGAAACAGATATGAAAAGTGTGGCCCAGATATGGGGCACCCTAAAATGCGTAGCCAGGACTGCAGTGGAGAAATTTTGTTGTTGCCCTACAAAATGCTACTAGGTGTGCCTGCCATTTGCTGCTTTGTCTGCCTGTTGCCATGGAAAAAAAGAGAAAGGAAAATATATTAGTGGAGGTAATGGAGAAGTATGTAACATAAGACCACCAATATGCCATTATCTTAATCCATTTAAACAAACTGATGCTGAAGTGATTTAATATTATCCAGTCCTTCCCCCACAGTCCAATGCAGCTCTCTTAAGGTTAGCCATTCCATAGAGCATTGCAGAATTTGTTTGCTCATTTTGCATCACAGTCCTCCTCTGTATCTTTCTTCAAATCAATATAAATATCAACTTCATTTCCCTGTGTTATTGTGCTATGAAATTGTTAATTTTGAAACTGCAGTAAGAGCAGTGGTTAAGTAACCCCTGGTCTACTGTAGGCATTGTATTCATCCCCTTGACCATTTAGACCTTGACTGTTAAATGAAATCATTCATCTGAAACTTGACATGACTGTTAAATGAAATCATTCATCTGAAACTGGACATGACTGTTAAATGAAATCATTCATCTGAAACTGGACATGACTGTTAAATGAAATCATTCATCTGAAACTGGACATGACTGTTAAATGAAATCATTCATCTGAAACTGGACATGACTGTTAAATGAAATCATTCATCTGAAACTCATCATAATTGATCAGTGAAATCATTATTCTGTAACTTATAACACATTTTCCTTGTTTTGTCTTCTATTATTTATTACAGTGGATCATCAAGCCACATACACGTTATTAATAAAGTCAGCATGGCCTATATTTTGTATCCCTTCCATTGTTTGTCTATTTGTCCTGTGTCTTTAATTAGCAAAAATGTAAGAGACAAAGACATTATGAACAAAAAAGTGGTATTTAAACCACCAAGAAATGATTGTTGTTGGTTAAACAGTGGTAGTTCTTATATTTAAAATGATTACCTTAAATGATTGACCATGCTCTCATTTTTATCATATTTCTGTTATTAAGAATGTAATTGTTCTCAGTCAACCCAGCTGTAATTTTACCTAATTGCATTACAGAAAATACAACTTTAATCACTTTTTGAATCTACATGCTTTTTTATCTGCACTTTCTGCAGTGATTGTTTTTCATTAGAATACTAAGCATCTCTGGAGTACCTGAGTGTAGCAGGGCTGTTTCTAAAATCAGTGATTCCTTCACTCCACTCAGAATTTAGAGTTCTCATAATCAATATTCCCTACACTTCATTACCATGTTCATTTTATCATTGTTGATAACTGTCATAAATTTGTATATTTTTTACATAATTACAATATGTGGATTACTTTTTCCTTGAACTTATAGAACCAGATATCCACTAATGTAAAGAATATGGCGACAGTGACTAGAAGCAACTTAAAGGAAAATTTAAAAGTAGGATCTCAGTTTTTGGCTAAACTAAAACGTTTGGCTTCAGAAGTGAGTTGATTGCTATATTTGCCTATGAGTTGCTATGTTTGCTTATGAGTTGCTATGCTTATGAGTTGCTATGAGTTGATATTTTTGCTTATGAGTTGCTATGTTTGCTTATCAGTTGCTATATTTGCTTATGAGTTGCTATAATTGTTTATGAGTTGCTATATTTGCATATCAGTTGCTATATTTGCTTATGAGTTGCTATATTTGCTTATCAGTTGCTATTTTTGCTTATCAGTTGCTATATTTGCTTATGAGTTGCTATATTTACTTATGAGTTACTATATTTGCTTATGAGTTGCTATAATTTTTTATGAGTTGCTATAATTGCTTATGAGCAGCTTCTTTGATGTTGTTTTTACTTTGAGAGAGATTTTCTTGAGGGGAGAATTTTGTTTGTGGAGACTATTATCTCTTTGTCTTTCACTAGTAGTTCACTTCTTTCAGGATCATAGACTGGGGACAAAGTATCTCCACCCAGGAATCTATTTCCTTGCACTCACTCAGGGCCAATATCCTTGAGGGCTTTCATGGTTTCTCTTCCAACATTTTCTTCTTGGCTTCGACTGCTTGATTTCATGCACTTTGTTTCTCTCTCTCTCTTTCTCTCTCTCTCTCTCTCTCTGCAACCAGGACTCAATCAGAGTAGGATTCCAGACTCTCACATGAAGTCAGCTGTCAGGTTAAGTGTATTGATTACTTTGTTTTTAAGAGTCCCCTTCTTTTTGCAAGAATTGGTTACATAGTTTCATTGTCTGTATTTTTGTAGTTTTGGGAATATTTTTTTTAGATGACAGAACTTTGACCTATACCTGACTCTGGACTATAACCAATGAGTGTTATCTTGTCTATTGTTATCCTAATATTATTTTCTAATTAAAAAAAAAAAGATTAGAAAAGATCTCAAAGCAAAAGGAAAACTATTACCAACAATCGTAGGAAACATAATTTTCTTTTGTCCCTTTAGTGAGAAGGGAACTGTTGAAATATAACTGGAAAAATTGAAAAAAGAAGAGATGAAACAGAGAGAAAAAGTACTACACAGTTTCAAAGATTGACTTGGTAAGAAGTCAACAATATAATAAACAATGTGGTCGGCATCACGCCCGTGCTGCTTTACTTTCCCAGAAAAAAAATCCGGTACCCATGCAAAATTGTTACAAAGTTAAATACCTATGCTGAAGACTTATGTTTTGAAACTAAAGATGCAATTTTCATGTTGTTGTAAACCTGCAATACAACACACCCAAGTACACTTAACAGGTAAATCCTGAAGAGGAAGAGACAGTTGCAGGTTAAAATAAAAATGATACAGTATTTCTCCATTATCCCAGTTTTTGTTTCAAATGATTCAATAAATTAGCATTTCATTTCTTCATTTTTTTTGTACTGATGCACTCTCTCTCTCTCTCTCTCTCTCTCTCTCTCTCTCTATATATATATATATATATATATATATATATATATATATATATATATATTGAAGTTATTACTGGAAAATTGGATAACAGACCAAAAAATACCTAGAAGCCACATCCATATCTAGATACTCACTGTCTTTACTTCTCTTATCAGTGTTGTCTTTAGTGTTTCTCTTGGTTAAGGTTTTTGTTTTTCCTGCTCTTGCCCATGTTTTGAAAGGGATCAAGGAGGTTCCTTGTAGGAACTACACATTTCATCATAAACTAAGAAAGACAGTAGATAAAGTGGTTTTGCCATCTCTTGAGAATGAAGTCTAACTCCCTCCCTCCCTCCCTCCCTCCCTCCCTCCCTCCCTCCCTCCCAATCCCACAGCTGCTGTCTTGTCCCAGCAGATAAAAATAAAATGAGCTCACTTCTAGTAGCTGGGTCCTACCAAGCTCAACCATGTATGCAAGTTACTGTTCTTTCTTGTCCAGAATTATATTCATAATTGTTGAGGCCTCAAGACCACATCCTCACTGATAGCCTTCTTGACAGCAAACACACACAACCATTGAGAGCCTAGTGTGTCTCATCATCTGCATGACAAGTACACCCGAAGCCAACTTATGAACACCTTTGTTCACATAAACTGAACTGTTTATCCATACAATATTTTTAAGGTTTGGTGTCATAAACTCATACTGGAATCACCAATGTGAACCTTTTGAAACATTAGTTGAGAGACTGTTGTGATAATTACTTCAGGTCGGCGGTAACTACATCATCCTTTATTCTTATTCTAGCGATTGTTGCAAAGTAGACTTTGCTTTTGTTTTGCATTGATTCTGTCCTGACCTGAGCACATATAAACCATCTTGAGTACATTTAACAACGTTCATCATCATCATCATCATGTACCATACCAGTTGTGTAGGCGATCATGTCCTTCCACAATCTTCTATCTACAGTGCATCGTATCAGTTCTGTTGTTGACTGTTTTCCATGCCATGACACCAAGCTTTCAGTATTGTCTCTCTTTGTCATCCGCGATCTCTCTTTCCTTTTATTTTGTCAGTTGTTACCAAGTATTCCAACTTTCCTCTTCTCATGATATGCCCGAAAAATGTTGATTGTTTCTGTATGATGTTTTTTAGGAGCTGCCTTTTTGTTATGGCCTCTTTAAGAACTTCCTCATTGGTCTTTTTAGCTGTCCAGGGAACTTTCAACATTCTTCTGAGAAATCCCATCTCTGTGGGCTCTAATCGTCCTTTCATTTGTTTGTCTACTGTCCATGATTCGCTACCATAGGTCAGAATCGGTTCTATAAAGCACCAATGAACTCTCTTTCTCATTTCTATTGACATAGATTTGTTGCATAAGATATTTTTCATTTTCTGGAATGCTATTTTGGCCTGAGCTATTCTACTTTTTATTTCTGTCGTGCATCTTCCATCTGATGTTATTATTGTGCCAAAGTAATTCAGATGTTGCACTTGTTTCAAATTTGTCCTGTTTATTTTCATGCTGCATGCTGGTGATGATTGTTTCCTCAATATCACTATTATTTCTGTTTTCTTACTATTCAGACTGAGACAACATTGCCATCCTCATATTTCATATACTTTTTAATGAATACCTAATGACAAGGACAGGGAAAGTTGTCTTTTTATTTCCTGTTAAGCTGTTTTTATCTAAAACTACATTAACTATAAAACTAGTGGACATTTCTCAGGTTGTTTTCACTTGGAGCTGACACTATAACTCTGTCATATCTAATACACAGCCACAACATGCTGTTCCTGATGTTTTCATTTGGATGGTCACTAACAATAAAAGGATAGCCTACCAACGAATCCCTGCTCAAGACATCATCTTCAGCGTAGTGGATGAGGAGAAAGGCAAGAGTTGTGGAAAGCCTGTGACACTATTTCTTAAGGTAATGTATAAGAAATTCTGCTTCAATATTTTGCTTTATAGGGATACTGTTTCATAAGGTACTGTATTGTATATACCAAATAAAGTGCGAGTCTTCAAGTTCAATGCCGCAGGAGGTTGACGCTTGTGAGTCCCGACCCAGGCGGGCCCACCTCTCCTACAGTGTCAAGAAGCTAAAGAGCCAAAACATTTGCTGAGTGGAGTCTTCTGATGATCAGATCTGTGAAGCTCTGTATGAAGTTTCCTATTATTATTTTATTGAGGCATTCTATATCACTAAGTAACAATAGGCACATTGCTTCATAAGTAAAAAAGAAAAAAAGTAAAGTGCCCCCATCATGCCAAGTGGCGTTTAGGAAATATGGTGTTAGTGACCATAAATTTTACAGACCTTCGGCACATGATTTTTGGGGGAATATGATTGCTATTACGCCCGTGCCGCTTTACTTTCCCAGAAAAAATCCGATACCCATTCAAGGCTTGGTGAACCCGGAAGCAGTCGGTTGGGATCAAACCCTACCTCTTGTCCTTTGTAGTCCAGTTCAGTAACCACTGAGCTATCATGGCTCCCATTGTTTCATAAGGTACTAGATTATTTTTCTATTAAGATGTTCTATGTTAGTTTGTCTCTTAGTTACAGTAGAAACATTTTTTAAAGTAATATGCAATTGTTCTTTGCCAATTTGCCACTCAGTGACAATGAAGCCCTGTGTCCTTTCTTTCTCCTATAATGTTTTTCTCTTCTTCTTCACACTACACCATCATTTAAATATCAGAAGCCCTCCTTTATAATGCAATATGATGATGATGATGATGAACTTCATACGAACACCATCACTTAATAGATCGGCAGCCTTTTAGTCATCTATCTCCTGAACCGTGAAAGTCATCTTTAACATCTATTCAGCACACTTATCAAGTTCTAACTCATTCTCTCCTCCTATACTAATTTGTACTAACCTATTCTACATTAGTGTTGCCGTGTACCCTACTTTGGTCCGTTCCCATCGAACGTCCCAGCCTACTCTACCTAATACTAATTAACGGCTTTTATTTCTACTAGTCCATTCTTTGGTGATCTACCTCTAACTGCTCCATAGTGATCCAACTACTCTATAATGTTCTACTGCTCCATAGTGATCCAACTACTCTATAATGTTCCACTGTTCTATGCCATTGCCAATCTCCAGCGGCATCTTAGTGTTCCTACTGCTCCGAAATGTTCTACTGTGCTATGTCGAACTGCTTATCTTCGTTGTCTACGACTGTCCATCCGTTCTCTAAGACCGCCAATCTCCAACTGCCTATCTTCGTTGTCTACGACTGTCCATCCATTCTCTAAGACCGCCAATCTCCAACTCTACGAATACACATCCTCTATCTTCGGCTGCCAATCTCTAACTTACTTCGTTGTCCCCTAGCAACCGTCTCTCTATCTCTACGTCATAAAATTCTCTCTTTCGTCATTTCTCCCTTAGTGTACATTGGTGTCTAATTTCCACTTCCCTATCTCTTGGTGTGCAATTCCCCGCTATACATTCCCTGCTATACAATTAGATATATGTTCCCTGCTATACAATTAGCTATATATTCCCACCTATACAATTAGCTATATATTCCCTGCTATACAATTAGCTATATATTCCCTGCTATACAATTAGCTATATATTCCCTGCTATACAATTAGCTATATATTCCCTGCTATACAATTAGCTATATATTCCCTGCTATACAATTAGCTATATATTCCCTGCTATACAATTAGCTATATATTCCCACCTATACAATTCGTCCCTAACATGTGCTAGTCGTTGCCACAACTAACGACCATTCACTTCTGGCTATACATTCCACAACTAACGACCATTCACTTCTAGCTATACATTCCACAACTAACGACCATTCACTTCTAGCTATACATTCCACAACTAACGACCATTCACTTCTAGCTATACATTCCACAACTAACGACCATTCACTTCTAGCTATACATTCCACAACTAACGACCATTCACTTCTAGCTATACATTCCACAACTAACGACCATTCACTTCTAGCTATACATTCCACAACTAACGACCATTCACTTCTAGCTATACATTCCACAACTAACGACCATTCACTTCTAGCTATACATTCCACAACTAACGACCATTCACTTCTAGCTATACATTCCACAACTAACGACCATTCACTTCTAGCTATACATTCCACAACTAACGACCATTCACTTCTAGCTATACATTCCACAACTAACGACCATTCACTTCTAGCTATACATTCCATACAACTAACGACCATTCACTTCTAGCTATACATTCCACAAAACGTACCTACAACATCTAACATCATTCTAGATTAGTACTTCGCTAGTCCTCATTCCCGCTACAACAACGTGCTATTACCTTACTACAACATCTTAACGACTATTAGTACTACTCTGCTCATGAGCTAGTAAATTATTGCTACATTTCACATTCCTGCTACAACATCTTTTGCCAACATTCTCTGTGTAGCCCTCATTCTAGATAGTACCCTAGTACCATTGATTAGTACTTGCTACAACATCTTAACCTCCCTGTGTAGCCCAATCATTCTAGATTAGTACTTCGCTACAACATCTTAACCTCCCTGTGTAGCCCAATCATTCTGGATTAGTACTTCGCTACAACATCTTAACCTCCCTGTGTAGCCCTATCATACCAGATTAGTACTTCGCTACAACATCTTAACCTCCTTAAGCTGGAAGTTGTCAGCGACCCACAGCTGATGACTTGCGCCAGGATCAGTAAACCAGAACCATCCAGACCCTGCTCCACCTCTCTGAGACCCGGCTCCTCCTCTCCGTGGTGCTTCCAGAATCAGACTAACCTGACTAGTCTGGCTAAGCACGTAGGGATCAAAGAGAGAAGACAACCTGGTTCTCAAAAATAACATACTAAGGTTGGATGTGTTGAGCTGAAAGGTGCAAATGTCAGTTTTACTGCAAACCACAACACAATGTATCAACTTAACATCCTTATAAAGGCGTATGATGAAGAGGTGTATTCCTTTAGTCATTGGGCAAATTGAGGGAAACAAGCATAAACCTTAAAAAATCAGAAGAAATCTAAGTGGGTGCTAGATATCTAGCGCTAACATCCCAGTCTTTGTCTTTTATTGTGTCTTATCCAACTTTGCCACAACAATGCATGGTTTTTATGTTTACTCCTAACACATACATTAATTTAATCTTTTTTTGTGCATTATTGATAAAACATACATTAATCTAATCTTTTTTGTGTATTATTGATAAAACATACATTAATTTGATCTCCTCATGTAGCCAGGCCAATCTGAATTTCATTTTCCATTTTCATTAGTTACCTGGCAACAAGGTTATGGGAACTGCAAGTTGGGTGATACAAGTCAAGCTTCAAGTATACCTCTGGCTGGGGTTGTTGAAACACAAGAAGGATTTCCTGAAGGGACTACCCAGTGGATATGAAAAGACAGATTTGTTGAAACAAGCGAACAATCTGACTGGTGTACCACCTCCCTCTATACGGTACAAGGGTAAGTGTTATGTGAGATACTGAATTGATCATCATCATCATTGAGTGCCGTCTCCGCAACGAAGGTTGGCTACCATGGAGCGCCATTTTGCTCTATCTCTTGCTTTGATGGTGCAGGTTGTCATCGGTTGATTTGTCCATCTTTTGATGTTACTCGTCCATGTTAATCTTGGTCTGCCTCTGCCTCTTTTACCTTGTATTTTCCCCTCCAGGATCACTTTCAGTAGGCTGTTGTGTCTTTTAACATGGCCTAAGAATCACATTTGTCTTGTTCTAATTGTGTTCAGAAGTTATCTTTTCATTTTTAGTTGTTTTAAGACTTTGTCGTTTGTTTTCTTTTCCTTCCATCCAATTCTACCTATTCTTCTATATATCCACATTTCAAAAGCTTCAATTCTCTGTTCTGTTTTCTTGTCTAATGTCCATGTTTCGGCACCATATAGGAATATTGAGAAGATGTAACATTTTGCTATTCTTAGTTTTAGCTCTGGTGTTATTTGTTTTGATGTTAGTATGTCCTTCATGACATTAAAATTACTTTTTGCCATTCCTATTCTTTTGTTTATTTCAGTTGTACATTTTCCATCACTGGTTATAGTATGTCCAAGGTAGTTATAGTTCTGAACTGTCTCAAGGTCTATTCCTTCAATTTTGATATCCACTGGTGGGTTTTGAGTATTTTCTTTGTTTATGATCATAGTTTTAGTCTTTTTGATATTCATATCTAGTCCATATTTTTTGCTTGTCGTGTTTATTTCATTAAGTAATTGTTGTAGGTCTTTAGGATTTTCTGCTAGTAGTACAGTATCGTCAGCATATCTTAGGTTATTGATTATCTTTCCATTAATTTGTAGGCCTGGCATCTCTATGATGTTTTTAAAGATTTGCTCAGTGTATAGATTGAACAAGCTTGGTGATAGGATGCATCCTTGTCTTACTCCTCTTTTTATATCAATGGGTGTAGAGAACTCTTTGTTATATTTTATTATTGCTGTTTGCTCCCAGTATAGATTGCATATTAGTCGTATATCCATGTCATCTAGATGTATCTCTTTTAGGCATTCTATAAGTTGTTTGTGGTGTACTCTATCAAAAGCTTTGGTGTAGTCTATGAAGCAGGCATATATTGGTTTGTTTACTTCTGTGTATTTTTCTATTAATGTTCTCATGCAGAATATGGCTTCTTTTGTCCTGCTATTTTTCCTAAATCCAAATTGCTGCTCATCTAATTCAGTATTGATTTTATTCTGAATCCTTCCTTGTATAACTTTTAGCAAGATTTTTGTAACATGGCTCATTAGGCTTATTGTTCTAAAGTCACTGCATTCAACTGCACCATTCTTTTTAGGCAATGCAATGAAAGTTGATGTTTTTAGTTCATTTGGTATGTATCCTGTGTGGTATATGTCGTTGCATATGTCTGTAATCACTTCAATGCCAAAATCTTCAAGTGCCTGTATCATCTATATCTGTATGCTTTCAGGTCCTGCTGCTTTTCCCCTTTTCATTGTTTTTATAGCTTTTTCCACCTCAGATTTTAAGATTTTATAGCCTGATGTACATTTTATAACTGGTTTCTTGTCCCTTTGATCGTGAAATAGTTCTGTTATATATTCCTGCCATCTATCTATGATATCCTTATTGTCTGTTAGCATTTTTCCTTTTTTGTCTGCAATGCATCCACCTTCTGTGGCTTTTTTATTTTTATTAGTCATTCTCTTTATTTCTGTGTGCATTCCTCTTAGGTCTTGTTTGCTTTCCATAGTTTCTATTTCTCTACATTTTTGGCTGAGCCAGTCTTCTTTTGCCTTTTTGCACATTTTGCGTATCTCATTATCTATTTTATTGTATTGGGCAGTGTTCTTCGCTTGTCTCCTTTCTTCCATTTTTCCTAAGATGGTGTTAGTTATCCATTTTTGTTTTTTGTTCTTTTCTCTTTTGGGTAAGGTGTCGCAGGCTTTTTGTATGCTTTTCTTTATGCATTGCCATTTGGTTGTTACTTTTTCATCAGGATTTTCTCTTCTGTATTGTTCAATTCCTTCCTCTAGCAGCTTCTGGTATGTGTTCTTTACTTGTATTGTATAGGTATCTTTAATATCTTTTTGATTTAAAGCTGTTATGTCGAGTGAGTTTGTTGATGAATCAGATTTTTGCTTGTTTCTCTTTAGTTTGATTTTCATTTTAATCATTACAGGATTGTGATCAGAATTAATATCTGCTCCTGGGTAGGTTTTGGCTTTCTTTACGCTGTTACGGAACCTTTCTTTTATCATTATGTAATCTATTTGATTCCTCTTCCTATCTCCAGGGCTTTTCCATGTGTATAGTTTCCTTTTCTCTTGCTCAAAGTAGGTGTTACATATTATCAGCCTGTTTTCTTCACAGAATTGTATTAATCTTTCTCCTCTGTCATTTCTTTTTCCTAAACCATGATTTCCTATAATTGTCTTATATCTACCTTTTCCTACTTTAGCGTTCATGTCACCCATTACAATCAAGATGTCTGAAGATTTCACTTGCTTCATAACTTTATTTAGGTCTTCATAGTATGCCTCTATTTGTTCATCTGTGTAGTCTTGAGTAGGTGCATATGTCTGTATTATTGCTATGTCGAATGGTTTTGCTTTCAACTTGAGTAGTATAATCCTATCACTGTATGTCCAGTGGGTACTTATATATTTTTTTTTATGAATTGATACCTTTTGGGAATTGATATGCAAAAAGATAAATTGTTGAACCTCAATATAGAAATTACTCGAGGGTCAGTCAAAATGTTTTGTACTTTACTAAGAAATATTTAGTGATAGACTGTTCATTGCAGCAGATTGGAATGTTATTTATCATTACTATAATGCACTATTGGTTGAAATTTCAGATGAATGATTTTTCATGATTTCTCCCTTCTGGATATCAATTTTTGTAAGTGATAGACTGTTCATTGCAGCAGATTGGAATGTTATTTATCATTACTATAATGCACTATTGGTTGAAATTTCAGATGAATGATTTTTCATGATTTCTCCCTTCTGGATATCAATTTTTGTAATTGCTGTCCACAGAACATCAGTCATTTCAACTTCGAGCTCACATTTACCAAGCAAGACAACTCATTGGCTCAGATGATTCAGGATTATCTGATCCTTTTGTTCGCTTATCATTTTGCCACCAAAGTGTGACTACACAGGTAAGTTTCAGAATCCAGCCGTATGGGTTATATAAAACATGTAAAAAAAAAAAAGTAAAGTGCCCCGTCATGCCAAGTGGCATATAGGGAATATGGTGTTAGTGACCATAAATTTTACAGACCTTTGGCACATGATTTTTGGGGTAATGTGGATGGTATTACGCCCGTGCTGCTTTACTTTCCCATTAAAAAAAATCCGGTACCCATTAAAGGCTGGGTGAACATTCTCTACCTCTTGTCCTTTGTAGTCCAGTTCACTAACCACTGAGCTATCGTGGCTATATAAAACATGTAGTATATTTTATATTTAGTAGGCAGTGTATCTGTAGATGTCAGAATTGTTTAGCCTCGCTGTGTAAATTCCTGAATTAGTTTAGGACCAGCCATGGCACAGGTTTAGTGGAAAGAATCAGAGCACATATTGCATGCATGAGTACAGATCATGCTACTAAATCATCTTGTGTCATTATATTGTTCATACCCTCCATCGTGGTACAATACAAAGAATCAAGAAATCTAAATGGTTGCTAGATACTAAAGACTTGAACGCCAAAGAAGTTTTGGACCAAAGAATATAATCATTGCATTTCTCTTATAATCAAGGAAAGTGAGTATATTTTGGCTATGTGATGAGAAAAAACAGCTAGAGGAATTGCAAAGCTAGTCCTCAAATGGAAAACAGAGGGCAAAAGAAAAAAAAGGCCAACCTAGAAAAACACTAAAAAGAACACTTTTAAAAAAAAAAAAAAATTCTTTATTTCGTTTTTAAAACAATACATTCCATTTTACAACAATAAATTTCATTTATGTGATTTGATGATGATGAGTGATGATACATATATTTTCCATGTAAAAAGTTAAGCAATCTATTGCACCACACGACCGAAGGATCCAAAGAAAACAGGAGCGCCAGAGGCGACAATAGACTTGATCACCCCGACCTGTGTCGGCGACTTAAAAGGTGAAACTTTCTTTATGCCTGTCACCACTAAAGGTAGCTAAGCAAGGCGGCAATAGCCTTGAGCCTGTGTTTTGGCAGGTGTGACGTCTCGTCGGCAGCTTAACTGATAGCTTGTCTATCGATTGCCGCCAGTGAATGATTAAAACGAGGCAACAATAGCCTCGTGAACTCTGACGTCTGTGTTTGGGGATGTCGTCGGCAGCTGTATTGCTTTGATGATGCCACCAAGTGTGGCAAACAAGGGCGATAAAAGACTTGACAGGTGTGCCTTTCCACTTGACAGGTGTGCCTTTCCACTTAAATAGTGGAAAATCATTCATTCGCATTCTTCCATTCATTCTCGAAAATTAAATTTTATTGTTTAAAAATGGACATTGCTCTTTTATTATAAATAAGTAAAAACAAGTTGGCATTAAAAGTTTTAGATTGGTAAACGGCAGCACTTCTGCAAGCCCACACTAAATTCCTATATTCCGATAATAGAATTAGGGATTTAGTGTAGGATTGTTGTGTTGTTGTTTTTGGCAGTGTGTTTAGCATGATAGATCTGTATATGTCTACTTTCTGTGTAGTGTGTGTTTCTAGTGTGTGTTGTAACTCTGTTCTTGCTGGTATGATTGTGCTGCATTTGTAGAATATGTGTTCTTCTGTTTCTTGTATGTTTCGCCTGTAAAGTTTTGCTGCTTGTCCTGTGGGTGTCATGCTGTATATGAGTCTGTATGTGACTTCCCTTGGTTTGGGAGCGATGTGTGGGTTGTGGAGGTTTGAGAAAGTGCTGGTGTAGTCTGTGAGAAAGTATTTTTGATCTCTCTTGATTCTGAGCTGTAATGGAGGTGCTTGCTGTTTAATGAGGTGTTTGTAAATGGTGTTTGTCTTTTGATGTAATAGATTGTCATGTCCTTGGATGACTTGAATGCAATTTTTGTAGAATGTGGGTGTGGGACCGAAATGGTGAGGTATTGAGTTGTTGGGTTTTCTGAATTTGAGTAATCTCAGTCCCATGTAATAGTGTGCGAAAATATGATTGTCTGGTTGTTGGATGATGCGGCTTACGTGGCTTATTCTGAGAGTTTTAATTTGTGTGTGTATGTCCTGTAGTGAAATACCTCCTTGTTTTTTGTGTTGTATTAGTGTTTTGTGTTGTATGCTGTGTAAAGTGCTTCCAAAAACAAAGTGTCTTATCAGTTTTCTTATGTCTGTTATTGTTTGCTGAGGTGGATTAAAAACTGTAGCTATGTATATTAGTTTTGGAATGATGTAAGTGTTTACAATGATTGTTCTGCCAAAAAATGTGGATGTTTTGTATTTGTATCTCTGCAGCATGTCTGTTATCTGTGTGACTAGGTTCTGCCATGTTGGTTTGTGTGTTCTGTTTGGGTTGCAAGGATATGTAATTCCATACAACTTGATGTTAGGAACAGGTGTTAGAGCAGAGGGAAAGTCCACTTTGTTCTTCCACCTGCCTATGCCCATGATGAATGATTTATGTGTGTTTATTTGTGCCCCGCTACCTTTCCCAAATTCTGTAAAAGTATTGAGGATGTTGTCTATTGATGTAATGTTTGATGGAAAGAAGACAGTATCGTCAGCGTAGGCTAACAATTTCTGCTCTCCTTTCCCTGGTGTAAATTTAGCTTTAATGGAGCTGTCTTGTCTGGTGCTCTCTAAGAGCGGTTCTATGGTCAAAGCATAAAGTAAAGGAGAGAGAGAACATCCCTGTCGGACCGATCTGGTTAGTCCGAAGGCCTCTGTGAACAAATGGTTCACTAGGACTTTACTTTCAGGTCTAGAATACAGAATGTGTATCCACTGTCTGAAGCTTCTTCCTATGTTACAGTTCAGCAGTGTCTTGTGGAGAAAAGAATGAGATACTCTGTCGAAGGCTTTTTCTTGGTCGAGAGATAGAATGGAAGACTGACTGTCTTTGTCATGAGTGTACGTTATGATGTCTCGTGTAAAATGTGTGTGCTGGTGGATGTTTCTGCCCTGTACACTGCACTGTTGATCTTTGTGAATGAGTGTTGCCATGAAGGGTTTTAGTTTGTTTGTTAGTGCTTTTGTTAGTATCTTGTAGTCTGTGTTAAGTAGTGAAATGGGTCTGTAGTTTTTAAGAAGTGATTTGTCTGTGTTGTCTTTGTGGAGTAATGTTATGTAAGACATGTTTAAGCTTGGAGGAAGTTGTTTCTTTGTGAATGAGTCTGTGTACATTTTGAGAAGAAGAGGACCTAGGAGAGGAAAGAAATGTTGGAAGAATTCTATTGTGAGGCCGTCAGGTCCCGGAGATTTGTTCTTTTGCATTGATTGTATTGTGTTTGTTATGTCAGCTAATGTGAGTTCTTCGTCTAGTTTTTCCTTGTCAGCGTCTGGAAGTTTCCTTGTGTATTGCATGAATTTGTCTTGTATGTTTGGATGTGTGTTACTTTCCGTATAGAGGTTCCTGTAGTAGTCTTCAAATGCTTTTGTTATATTTGAAGTGTAAGTCTGTGTGTTGCCGTCTACATCGGCTTGTCCCTATTTGTCTGTTTCGTTGTATGCTCTGTTCTATTGCCATGTATTGTTTGGTGGGAATTACTTGTGTGATTGTTTTTAAGCCTGTGCGAAGCAGTGCTCCGTGGAATTTGTGATGTCTGTGCTGTTCCAACTCCTCCTCTAGTGTGATGATGTTGGGTGCATGTCTGTCTATTTGTTTTGTTAATTTGATGGCTTCTTCTAAAAGTGTTTCTTGTCTTAATCTGTGTTTATTTATCCGTAGTGCTAGAATCTGTGTTCTTTCTCGTATAGTGTTTTTGAAGAGTTCCCAATGCTGCTGTATGTCATCTATGTCTTTGTCGTCAGTGTATAGCTGGATAATTTGTTTAATGTGTTCTGTATATGTTTTGTTTTGCAGTAGGGTGTTGTTGAATTTCCAATGAGGTGACCTCCTGGAATGAGTGTTTGTGTATGCGGTGTTAATTGTTGCAATGACTGCCTTGTGGTCTGTAAACGTGAGTGTTTTTGTGATAAGTGTGGCCTGGCTGATGAAATTTGTAGACGGGACATAAATCCTGTCTAGCCGTGTAGCCCTGTTGTAGTAGTGGTTTGTATGTGTGATGTCCATGCCGCGTGGATGTGTGTGTCTATATGCATCGGTCAAACCGTGGGTGTCAATTATTGTGTGTAAAATGTCCAGTTGGTGATTGTCATTTTTCCTTGTTTTCCTTATCTGCTTCCTGACCTCTCCTCCAATGATGTCCATATCTGTCAGGACGCAGTTAAAGTCCCCCCCTAAAATAATATTTTGTCCCCTGTATGAGCGTGCCAGCAGACTCTCTAGTCTGTCGTAAAAGATTGGTTGCTGTCTGTAATGTGGTGGTGCGTGTATGCAGACTATGGTATATGTGTGTTTGTCATCGTCTTTTACTTGAACTATGGCTGTCCTTCCGTTCGAGAAAGAACACTGAGGCAAGAACCAATACCAGCAAACATCAGCTCCCTTACAGAGGTTGAGCGTCTGGCCCAGAACAGGGACATGTGGCAAGATTCAAAGTGGGTCCTATGCTATAGTGCATTTTAAAGCTCATTCCCTCCAGCTTTATGAAATATCTTTAAAGGCCATGTACGGATTAAGATGAATTTTTGCATGTGGTCTTAAATTTTCCATAAAAGTTATGACTGTATAATTTAAAATAATGCAGATAATACGGTCTCCTTAAAGTGGTGTTATAAAGTAAACTAATAATGAGAGTTGTCTCTCTTGTGAGGAGAGATGAGAAATAGATGAATATTGGAATTGTTTCACTTGGAAGATGGGGAGATGAGAAATAGATGAATATTGGAATTGTTTCGCTTGGAAGATGGGGAGATGAGAAATAGATGAATATGGGAATTGTTTCGCTTGGAAGATGGGGAGATGAGAAATAGATGAATATTGGAATTGTTTCACTTGGAAGATGGGGAGATGAGAAATAGATGAATATTGGAATTGTTTCAAGATGGGGAGATGAGAAATAGATGAATATGGGAATTGTTTCACTTGGAAGATGGGGAGATGAGAAATAGATGAATATGGGAATTGTTTCACTTGGAAGATGCGGAGATGAGAAATAGATGAATATGGGAATTGTTTCACTTGGAAGATGGGGAGATGAGAAATAGATGAATATGGGAATTGTTTCACTTGGAAGATGCGGAGATGAGAAATAGATGAATATGGGAATTGTTTCACTTGGAAGATGCGGAGATGAGAAATAGATGAATATTGGAATTGTTTCGCTTGGAAGATGGGGAGATGAAAAATAGATAAATGTTGTGAGTTGTCTCTCTTGAGCAGTGTGCAGTGAACAAGGTGCATAGTATTGATGTGATCTAGAAGAGACTAATTATGGATGTTTAAGCTGTCCTTAGTGATGACAGAATGCAGAGTAGAGTTAGAACATGCGTCAAGAAGCACAACCACTATACATGTTACCAGTAAAGAAAGTAGCTTCATGAGGCTGTAAGAATGAGGATTATGGGGTCACTCTCAGAATTGTGTGTGGAGGTAGTACTGGGAGATCTTACAATCACAACCTATGCCATTCGCACAACACTTAAAATATCTCACAACACTGCTTCTGGTCCAGATAACGTATGGTATGACGATATAGGCGATTTAGTTTAGCAATGACTTGAAAAAAACTGGCCAAAGAGTTTAATGTCAGCATACAGAGGGACCAGATTAAGGAGGAGTGGCTATACAGCTACTTATTAACGCTACTGCTGCCAAACAAGGACCATGTTCAGATCAGTATCTACAGAATCATCATAATGCTGAACACTGTGGACAAGCTGCTGGAGAAAATGGTTGCCTGTATACTCTCCTGTCACCTTGAACAGATACATTTATTCCCACCCACACCTGGAAGTTATAGTTATAGCAAAGAGACATGGCTCAATGTGGCAGTCTTTGCCTATGATGTCTGAAGGATTCCACAGATGGGAGGAGACTTGTAGCTGCGATAGATCTGGAGGATGCATACAACAGAGTACAATTTGAATACCTTGCATGCACATGCTCCTCAAACTGGCAGTGCACCCTTTCCTCATCAGATTGATAGCTAAAACTTGTTTCAGAGGAAGGTGATGCTCAGATGTGGAGGTTGGTTGTCCGAGCCAACATCAATTTGTCTAAGGCTGTCACAAGGCTCACCATTGTCACCAGTTCTATTTAATGTGTACACAATAATGATCACTGAACAACAGCTGGATGGGAAGGGAAGAGCTATAACTTTTGTTGATGACATTCTGGTATATTGACAGGGAAGAGACAGATGCATAGTCACCTCCACACTGTAAAACGAACTCGATCACATTTCTTCCTGGTGTGTAGTATCATGTACCTTGGTTAATCCTAATAAAGCATCAATTGCATGGTTATCCCTTAAAAATCACATTGTTAACATGGAAATGGTTGATCCAACGATGAAAAAATAGCTTTCTCATTCCACTCTTTAAATATGGGTCCGTTCATCTTGGAGTGATTGTCTGTCAACTTTGAAACAAAAACAGTTTCAGCATCCTGCAATTGCTCATTATGTCCGCTATCTGCACCTGTAACTATCCTTTTTAATGTTTGTTTCTTTTGATGATGCAAACTTGACTCTGTGCTGTTTCATGATGGAGTGGTAAGAGAGCAACATCATGACACAAAATGAATTAGTCACATGATGGGTACTTGTATGTGTGTGTGTCCATTCTGATTTTTCCCCTAAACCTGCGCCGTGGCTGACACATTCCGTCTTCTACAGGCTGAATTTTGCTTTGACATAGGAATTATCCTTCTTATAAGGTGGATGCTGGCCAGAACTGTTGAGCCCACCCTGCTCATCCATCTATCAAGCACTGCCCTTTGCTGCTAGGTACTCATCTTTAAATACTTCCATCATATGACTGCCATTCCTTTTCACTTGTGTAGTGAGCGTAGATCCATTTTTCATTCAAATAGACAATAACCTAACATTTTTTTACACATTTCCTTGTCTTTATGTAAATACTTACTTCTCATGGCGACTAAGATGTGCTTTCACTCAAATGATGTTTCTTCCACCAGTTAAAAAGAAAATGGTAAAGCCTTTTTCTAAAGGTAAAGCCTACATTAGGGAACCACGATAGCTCAGTGGTTAGTGAACTGGACTACAAAGGACAAGGGGTAGGGTTCGATACAAACCGATGGCTTCCGAGTTCACCCAGCCTTTAATGGGTACCTAATTTTTTTTCTGGGAAAGTGAAGCTGCACAGGCGTAATACCGACCACATTACCCTAAAAATCATGTGCCGAAGGTCTGTAAAATTTATGGTCACTAACACCATATTCCCTATACGCCACTTGGTGTGACGGGGGTACTTTACTTTTTTTTTTTAAGCCTACATTCCTCTCAGTTCGCGATAATGCAAATTTTAAAACTTTGATGCCATTCTTCGTTCTCAGCCACATTTTTAACTTCCTTAGTGTCACTGCTTCGTTCAAATCAAACATTCAACAAACTTCTCTTTGTATAAGTTCTTTATCAAAAGTGTCTGATACTTGCTTCCTTGCTGTCTAATACTTCCTCTCTTGCTGTCTAATACTTCCTCTCTTGCTGTCTAATACTTCCTCTCTTGCTGTCTAATACTTCCTCTCTTGCTGTCTAATACTTCCTCTCTTGCTGTCTAATACTTCCTCTCTTGCTGTCTAATACTTCCTCTCTTGCTGTCTAATACTTCCTCTCTTGCTGTCTAATACTTCCTCTCTTGCTGTCTAATACTTCCTCTCTTGCTGTCTAATACTTCCTCTCTTGCTGTCTAATACTTCCTCTCTTGCTGTCTAATACTTCCTCTCTTGCTGTCTAATACTTCCTCTCTTGCTGTCTAATACTTCCTCTCTTGCTGTCTAATACTTCCTCTCTTGCTGTCTAATACTTCCTCTCTTGCTGTCTAATATTCCTATCTTGCTGTCTAATACTTCCTCTCTTGCTGTCTAATACTTCCTATCTTGCTGTCTAATACTTCCTCTCTTGCTGTCTAATACTTCCTCTCTTGCTGTCTAATACTTCCTCTCTTGCTGTCTAATACTTCCTCTCTTGCTGTCTAATACTTCCTCTCTTGCTGTCTGATACTTCCTCTCTTGCTGTCTAATACTTGCTTCCTTGCTGTCTAATACTTGCTTCCTTGCTGTCTAATACTTCCTCTCTTGCTGTCTAATACTTCCTCTCTTGCTGTCTAATACTTCCTCTCCTGCTGTCTAATACTTCCTCTCTTGCTGTCTAATACTTCCTCTCTTGCTGTCTAATACTTCCTCTCTTGCTGTCTAATACTTCCTCTCTTGCTGTCTAATACTTCCTCTCTTGCTGTCTAATACTTCCTCTCTTGCTGTCTAATACTTGCTTCCTTGCTGTCTAATACTTCCTCTCTTGCTGTCTAATACTTCCTCTCTTGCTGTCTAATACTTCCTCTCTTGCTGTCTAATACTTCCTCTCTTGCTGTCTAATACTTCCTCTCTTGCTGTCTAATATTCCTTGAACAGAAATATCCACAGTTTTTGACCCAGCGATAATATATCTGTTTGCTTGACCCCAGAATATGTATTGTTCTCTTCTCCGGTTTTAATATACAATGATAAAGAAGCCCTCATTCACTCCCTCTGTAAAAATATTGATAAATCTTTACTGCAATGGTTTGTTAAGTGTAAAATTTCATCTTTCACTCTTTCTATATCATCTCATTTTCATCGCTTGTGTTTTTCTTTTTACTTCTGCTGTTAGTACAAGATTAAGCTTTTAGAATAGTGGATGTGACAAGTGAAGGAATTTATTTTTTGTTAGAATTCTGTGTTACTTTCTTCTTCCTAGATTGGGCCTAATTTTAACAGTTCCAATGTGAATTTTGCGGTTCTGGAAAAATATTAAGTTTGTGATCATTGGACAGAAATAATTGATCCCAAATATTTAAAATTGTTGCTGTTTTGATTTGTAGAGTTATTTATGAATGTCAATAGCAGCAATGGAAAAGTACCAGATTTTTTCAATAGTAAATGCTTCACCTCAGTTCTTGTAAGACTTTAATAACTTTTTGTGCTTTTGTTTGCTTTCATTGTGTTGTTCCTGATGTTAATCTTCTCAAAAAGATATTTCCATTTTTGATTAAGCACTAATCTCATGTTGTTTATGTACCAGGTGATTGAGCAGACCCTGAGTCCAACTTGGGATGAAATGCTGGTTCTAGACGAAATTGAAATTCATGGACATGTTGAGCAGATTGCAAGTGACTCTCTGGTGATTGTGGTGGAGATTTTTGATCAGGATCGGACTGTAGGTTTACATATCTGCAGTTTTGTTCAAGACAAGACTATACATTAATTACTGTATTCATTTTTGCATGAAATTTAGTTTTTTTTTAAAAAATTACCTTAATGCTTTAAAGTAAAGGAGCCTTGGTGGCTGAGCAATTTGTGTGCTAGCTTCCTGATCAGAAGTGTCCAGGTTTGATCCTTAGAAGTGGTCGATTTTTTTTTCAAACCGACAAGGCTCTGATTATCGCCCAACCTCTAAGGTACCAAAGATTTCTCTGGGAAGTAAAGGCGGTCTGGCGTGATACTGACCATATCACCCAACAATGTTAAAGGAAAAATATAGTCACTAATACCATATTCCCCCATAGACCTAGCAAGGCATGGAGGGAAACCTTTTTTTTTTTTTTTTTTTTTTTTACTTTCAATTAAATAATTAAGTCTTTTATTATATTTTTTCTAGAATTTCTAAATTTATTGCAAGGAGTATTCAAATGAAACCTGCCCAAGCTGTGTCAAAGAGACATACTTCAGAGGCATGTGACATCTGATGTATTAAGCACACACCAATGTACAATTGTATAAGTATTCATTCTCTGCTTTGTATTCATTGGTTTTGCCACAGGCCATTGGAAAAATGGCTGCTGTGATACGGAATCTGTCCAACATTGATCAATGAGCGGTGATTCAGTTCCTAACAGCTGAAGTCGACCAGTTAACATTCATCGGAGAGTGCAAGAAATGTATGGTGACAAAAGTTTGTCTAAGACTACAGTGAAGGACTGGGCACAAATGTTTACAGAAGGATGTGAGTTAATGAAACATTTTCTACTGCCAGTTCAGGTGCCTATTGTTGTGACAGAAAAAGCCATCGCCGAGATTGATGCAACAATACTGGTAGACCATTGCTGGAGCTTGTGTTCGCTAGCAGAGGAATTCACTGTGTCACTTACTCAAAATAATGCACTGGAATGTTGAAGGCATCAACAGCAAAAGAGATGGGTACAGTAAAAAGATAGAATTAGAAAATATCCTGCATGAAGAACAAATAAGCATATGCTGTTTGCAGGAAACCCATCTAAACAACGACATAGCCTTGAAGATTAGGGGATACCAGTGCTACCGATCTGACAGAAAAAACAGACAAAAGGGCGGAATACTGACACTTGTAAGGAACAACATTAATGCATGTCAGATTGAAGTGTATATGGATGGGGCAGAATATCAAATACAGCACCTCAGGACAGGAAATACAGACTTCCATCTACTTAACTACTACTGTCCGAGTGACCGCCCACTAGCACTAGACACAATTACATTAAAAGAAAGAATAATTGTATGTGGAGACTTTAACAGCCATTCACAGAGCTGGGGCTATGAACATATGGACAAGAGAGGTGAAGAGCTTGAAAATTGGCAGGATGACAATGGGCTTATACTATTAAACCAGGCAACAGATCCACAAACATTCTACTCCAGATCATGGCATACCACATCTACATCAGACCTTGCTTTCCATTCACCAGACCTGGATTGGAATATCACACGTATTGTTGGGAAACAACTTGGAGGCAGCGACCACCGACCAGTCTTTTTAGTAGTACAAAATAAGGCCATCAGGGAGAGCAGCACTCTCTCCAGATGGAATTACAAAAAGGCAGACTGGAAAATGTATCAACACTACACCGGTGTACTGACTAAAGATATAAATACAGATAGAGACATCAACAAAATAGTTGATGAATTCAGTAGACTAATAATACTAGCTGCCAGTGAAACAATACCTAGAGGGGCGCGGAAACACTACAAACCATACTGGAGTAGTGAACTAGAGCAACTACACAATGACATGAAAACATCTCGAAAGCAAGCAGAAAATAACCCTTGCCAAGAACACCACAATAACTAACTACCAGCATGCTAAAGCCAAATTTCAACGGGCTAAACTACAAGCCAGACGGAGAAGCTGGAAAGAGAAAACAGAGTCCTTGAATCTTGAACGAGACACAAGAAAAGTGTGGAAGCTTGTAAAACAGCTGAATGATGAGGGTACAGAAAGGAACACCAAAATTACACTGAAGAAGGATGGAAACATTCTAACAGGTAAACATGCAGCAAATTACTTTGCAGACTCCTTTGCAAATGACAATAATACTGAAATTAGCCTAGAGAAACAACAAGAGACCCGTTTAAAACAACAAAATGCAAGACAAGAAGAGACCACACATGAAGTCATGGAAATACCCATTACACAAAGAGAGCTAGAGCTGGCAATATCCAAATTAAAAATGAAAAAGTCACCAGGCAGTGATGGAGTGTCCAATGAAATGATTAAGAACTTGGAAACTACAGCTAAAGCAAAACTACTGCAGATCTACAACATTTGCTGGATCACAGGTAGAGTGCCACAGGCATGGAGAGAAGCAATTATGATACCATTACTAAAGCCAGGAAAAGATGGTTCAATGACATCCAGCTATAGACCAATCAGCCTTACAAGCTGTTTGTGTAAAACAATGGAACGTATAATCAATCTCAGACTGCAGTGGTACCTGGAAAGTGAAAATCTCCTTGTCCCACAACAAGCATTCTTTAAACAGTGTTACTCTACCGAAGATCGGGCAACCTATCTTTCCCAGGAAATTGAAGCTGCGTTTCAAGAAAAGAAACTGGTACTAACAGCATGGATAGACCTAAAGAAAGCATTTGATAAGGTATGGAAGGAGGGCTTTTGAAGAAACTGATAAATTATGGAGTAAATGGCAGGATGTACAAATGGGTCAAAGCATACCTGCATAACAGGAGAGCCAGAGTGCAACTGGATGGTCTTAAGAGTAAAAAGGTCTTAATGCGCCAGGGCGTTCCACAGGGAGGGGTACTATCTCCAACACTTTTTCTGATCGACATCAATGACCTAGTTACTGAACTACCACATGGCATCAAAGTGGCAATGTATGCAGATGACTTGGTAATGTGGTGCACAGAGGAGTATGCAACAGTGGCCTCCAAATTGCTACAAAGAGCTATGAATGCACTGAATTCATGGACAAATAGATGGTGTATCAGCATCAATACAGACAAATGCAGTACTACACTTTTCACACTCTCCCCAAAACAAAAAGCAGGAGCCATCTACATAAACAATGAGCCTGTGAAAGAAGACATACAAGCTACATATCTCGGAGTTACATTTGATAACAAACTATCATGGAAACAGCAGATAAATAAGGCAACCCAAAAAGCAAGGAGGAAATTGGCTATTCTAAGAAAGTTGTGTGGAGCCACATGGGGTGCGAGTGGGAAAATACTCAGTAAAGTTTACCAACAGAGTATACGCCCACATTTAGAATATGGATCATCCGCATGGTGCTCAGCATCAAACACCACATTGCAAGAACTGGATAAAGTACAAAACCAGGCACTTAGGGTCATCACAGGAGCAATGAAATCAACACCAATATTGGAGGTGGAGAAATTGTGGAGGATACCAGCACTGAGAGAACGGAGAGACACAAAGGTCTGCTGATACAGGCAGAAAAATTTGTATGCATGCCGAGACATCCAATGAAGGACCGATTCCAAAATCTTGCATTGGGACGACTTAAAAGAAGCAGTTTTATCCACCAAGCCAAGCGTATTAGTAGACAAACACCAGACATGCCAAGAGTGGTTAACCCCCTACTGCCCATACCAGAACAGACTCCCTGGACAGAGGAATCAGGATTATCAGTTCAAATACGGACAGAAGTGAAAAGAATAGTTGACAAAGAGGAACAGAATAGTCTACAGCGAAAAACAATAACTCTCAGTTTCCTGGATGAAGAATACCCACAAGACCTATGGATCCGTGTGTACACAGATGGATCAGCACAAAATGCAGTAAAGAATGGGGGAGCAGGTGCATATATAGAGTACCCAAATAACACTAGGGATATGAATAAAATAGCAACAGGGAAATATTGTCACAATTATGATGCAGAAATACAAGCATTAAAGTTGGCAATAGAAAAACTGCTGAACAGTAATCTTAGCCCACAGCCTGTAGTGTTTTTGACAGATGCAAGATCTGTACTCCAGGCACTACAATCCAGAAAATTACCACATCTGCAGACCTTATTGACTGAACTCTGCAAGCACCACAGGGTTGCCCTGCAGTGGATCCCGTCTCACTGTGGAATACCAGGAAATGAGAAAGCAGATCAGTTGGCAAAGGAAGGTTCAACAGGCACACAACTAGATACACCAGTTACATACCATCATAAGAAACAGATAATCAAATCAATCAGAGGACCACAAACCCCAAATCAGGATGCCTTTCATAATATGGATAGATATGAACAAGTTATCATTATACGCCTAAGAACAGGACACAACCGACTCCATAGTCACATGTATACAAAATTCAAGATCGGCACATCAACAACTTGTACATGTGGACAGGCACCCCGGACTGCTGAACACATACTTCAAGACTGCACTGAATATAGTAGACTGAGGAAAATCCATTGGCCCATAGATACAACACTACAGACAAAACTATATGGGCCACTGCAAGAATTACAAAAGACAGTAAAATTCATACAGGAAACGACATTGCTGATATAGACAATACTTTGAGCGAACGAAAGATAGATAGATAGATAGACTGTGTCACTTGGGACAGTTCAAATGGTTATTAGGAAGAAACTGAATTGTCGGGGGGAATGTTCACAATGAGTCCCACGGATTCTGACTGACCGCTATAAGGAAGAATGCATGGGGTGGAGTTTGAACCACTGCTGCATAATAAAGAGGATGATGAAATTCTGGTGCACATAGTGGCAGGTGATAAATAATGGTGCTACCACTTTGAATCATGTAACAGAACAGTGAGCATGCATTGGAAACATTCCAGATCACCAAAACAGTGAGCATGCATTGGAAACATTCCAGATCACCAAAACAGTGAGCATGCATTGGAAACATTCCAGATCACCAAAACAGTGAGCATGCATTGGAAACATTCCAGATCACCAAAACAGTGAGCATGCATTGGAAACATTCCAGATCACCAAAACCCCCCAAAAATCAAGTCACAGGTTTTCACTAGTAAGGTTGTGCTGATCATATGTTTTTAACCATTAAGAGTTTCTATTGGCAGATTTTAAAGAGCCTGGTGTGAACATCAAGGCCATCTACTAGAAAGACACACTAGCCAACCGGTATAGAGCCATCAAGAGTAAGAGATCCAGCATGTCTTCATGTGGTGTGATTCTGTTGCATGACAATACTTATCCACATGTCATGAACATTGTCTAGGAAGCATTTACAAGGAAATTATGGTATTTTCTGCAACACACAGCTTACAGTCCCAAACTGTCACCATATTTGTTCAGAACCTTAAAAAAATCTCTAAAGGAACAATAATTCTGCTCTGATGCAGAGTTCATGGCTTTGGTGACAAAATGGTTCAATGAGTAACCAGTCATTTTTTTTGGGACAGAATCCACTTGGACCAAACTGTCCAAGCAGTGTGATACATGTCTAAATGCCTACGGTGACATTTTCTAAAGAACCCTGGTGAGTACTTGTTTCATAATAATTGCTTTATTTGATTCTGCCACACCTGCTTATGTACCTTACATATGTTTGTAAATAAACACACTTCGATGGGTTTCATTTTATTATGTTTTGTATATCCATAAATTGAGCTTAATTTGACTACAATAACCATGCTATAACATTTTTACTTTGATATATTAATATTAAAGGAATAAACCACCACTATGGATATGACTGTTGATTTCAGGGTAAGTCAGAGTTCATTGGTCGGGCTCTCTGTAAACCATTGATCAAGAAGAGCAATGAACCATACAGCACACCAAAGTTTCCACCTTGTCTGGAATGGTGGGACATCTACAGGGGTCCTAACAAGGCTGGTGAACTCTTGGCTGTATTTGAACTCCTACAGGTGAGAACTGGACATATAAATTAAATGTTTTCTCCATACCTTGATAGGCTTGTAGGAGATTTTGTGTGGTGACCATTTTTTTTGGTCAAAAAATGTTTTGACATATTTTATTATTTCACATTTGATAATAGTAGATAGATAAATGTTTGAATACTCCAATGCTAGTGAAACATTAACAGTAGGTGACAACAAATACTGAAGTGATGTTTACAGTGTTCACACATCAGCTTGACCCTATATTTTAGAATACAAGTGAGAAAACTGAGATCTGAATCACCGTCGGTTTCATTTTCTTTACAGCAGTGAACAAAAAATGAAGTGTTCTATTGACAGTGCTCTGTAGTTTGTTTCATAAAAACTTAGTTATTTGTGATTTTGACAATTTAAAAATTTCACTAGTCAGTCATTTGGTGTGTATTCTTTTCCTCTTTTGTTTCTGCGCCTATTTGTTAATTCTTTTTGAGAGATGCTGTTTGTTGTGACTATGTTATATCTGCAAAACATTAAGTTTGTTGTCTGTGGAATTAATTCAAAATTGTTTTTACATTTATTCTCAGATTTTCTATATTTCTTACATTCAGCATATTAAATATTAAGAAATTGAAAAAAAAAGACATACTGAATGACATTCAAGTTTTACAAATGAATTCTGTTCACTATACAGAAATATTGATGATTGAGCAATTAGTGCTGTCACTACTGACTAGAAGGCTAGATTGAGCAGTTAGTGCTGTCACTACTGACTAGAAGGCTAGATTGAGCAATTAGTGCTGTCACTACTGACTAGAAGGCTAGATTGAGCAGTTAGTGCTGTCACTACTGACTAGAAGTGATCAGTTTCCAAATGTGATGAATTATTATTTGGAATGACAGAAGCTTGAGGATTCACCCGGTGTTTAAAAACTGGTACCCGAGATTTTTTCTGAGAGATTAGGCAGCCTTAAAATGTTTCCTTTGTTCGATGGACTCTATATTCCCCATTTGGAGGAAACCACTTAAAATTATTATTTTTTCTCACTTTTGTAATTTTGATATACTTAGCATATTAAATGTTAAATAAAAAAAAACAATAACACTGAATGACATACAAGTTTCACAAATGAATAATGTTGACAATGCAGTAATTTTTAAGTTTCATTTTTATAAAGAAATCTTAAAATTAACAAAGACATAGTATAAGCACACATCAATGTACAATTGTATTTATTCTCTGCGTTGTATTCATTGGTTTTGCCACAGGCCATTGGAAAAATAGCTGGTGTGATATTCCGTTCCCAAGTTGGTGGAACTAGTTCACGTTCTCTCGATCGCTGCAGAAAGTGCATTTGGTGTCTGATTAATTTCAACTCTCCATTGCACTTTTCTGCGTTAAAGTCAAGATGATGATCTACTTAACACATCTGTGCCGATGAAGCAGAGTAGTACACACGGCAATATTCCTTTTTGACAAATCAATTGTTGTGAATGCGACCTTCCACTGTCTCTAGAGTTGATCTGCGCTTTACGTCACATTGAGTGCTATTCATGACCATTGTTGGAATTGCTTGACACAAGTTATTTACATGTTACAACTCATTAATGTGAACTCCTTCGTCAAGTCAGCCGCAGCTTTATCTCTTTAGGGAATTTGCACTGTGTTTCGTTCATTGCATGCTGCATTCACTAGAGTAATCAGGAACCTAAGGGCGCCGCCATTGTTGTGTGTGCTGTATCATCATAATGGCTCATTGTATATCCCAAGACCGGCCATACGCTAATTTTACTGTCTGTTGTTTGATGTGCAACGGGATAATCTGACGACTAACTGTGTTTTATATGTTCGGATTCGGAGTCAAAAACGATGTCTTAACATCATCAAGCACTATACATTTTAAAAATATGATGATCATCATTTTCAGGACGTGAACTTCTGGTCAATATGGTGGATAGGCGGCAGGAGCAATTGAAGGCTATGTATGATTGTGTTCCTTGTTGCAGTTTCCTCATATTCCAGGTCCGGCTTGTTGCAGGAGCTACTGAGTTAGGTGCCCTGTGCACACCATGTGTGTTTCATCCGTTTTCATCGTGTTTCGATATTTCGATTGTTTACGATGAATGATGATATCGTATGACAGGGAACAGTTGGCTGTGTTCACTTTCTGTGAGGTTTCGCCTTATGTCTTTTGGCATGTGCTGAGACTGCTATGATGGGGACTACAGCTACCTTTCTTTGTTTGGGAGATGAGATAGTAATTCGGATGATTCCACTGGCACGGGCGGTTGAGCAATTATGGAATTTAATTCGTTTGCAATGATACCGGGGCCTTCCATAACCAAAGAACCAAATAGTATAAATTAGAACGGAATCTAAAATTTGAAAAAACATATTGCTTGTACTACTTTACTCAATGATAGTTAATATGGAGATTGTTTCAATACCTTTGTATTCTAAGTATTAAAGTAATAGCTGTGATCAGTAAGCACATGTAACTTTAATATAATCTCTGAAGGAACTACAAAACATTCCAAATTAAGATTTTTTGTTTAGAAACTAGCATTTCCTCTCAAGTTCTGATGTATTAAAAAGATATAATTTATCTGATTTAGTTTTGCTATCATTTTTGTTTACCAGAAACCTTTTGAAGAGTCTGATTTGAAAGCAGCCTATGAGACACCTCCTATTTCAAGAAAGTCTGTTTCATCAGTATGACATTTTTATCTCCTATCTCTATCTCTCTGTCTTCCCATCTCCCTTTTTTCTGTCTCTTTGATTGTGTGTCTCACTAACTTTGTCACTCACTCACTCACTCACTCACTCACTCACTCACTCACTCACTCACTCACTCACTCACTCACTCACTCACTCACTCACTAACTCACTCGCTGTGTGTGTAAAAAAAAACTATCTCTATGACACTTAGTGCCATTGCTGATGTATGTTGGAGGGCTCACGATAGAACCAGAGAGAAAAAGACCGCTTGGTCAAAGCAGTTGACACAGTGGTTGTTCTTATATGCATATTTCATATATATTACTTAGGGAATATGTCAGATATCTGGGTTTCATTTTTACTGAGGATCGATGGAAGGCTTAACAGATAGAGTGAAGCAAGAATTCAAAGTGCTAAGAAAGTTACATACCAAATTTAAACAATTTAAAATCTTCCTGCTATCTCATTGGAAACAAAGCAGAACTTGATAAACTCTATCTTTATTCCAACTCTTTGCTATCAATGTCAAATATGGACTCTGACTAAAGATCAAGAAAGACGACTGACAATGTGTGAGATGTGATGCCTCAGAAAAGCTGTGAACAAAACACAATGTAAAGAACAATGAAATCAGAAACACCATTGGAATTCTACCAGGAATCAAATACATAGAGGGATAAAGATTAAAGTGGTTTGAACATTTAATGCGCATGAACCCCTCAGCACCAGCAACAAGAGCTTATAAAAAAAAATAGAGACAATCAAGATGTAGAGGTAGACCAAGAAGAAGATAGGTTGAGGGAATTTACGACATAATAAAACAATACTATATCGCTATGTACCAAGTCACAGAAAGTGCCTTTGATAGAAAAAAACATCGTCTTAAGCCTGTTATGCCTGTCTACCAGCAAAAAGCAGAACAGGATAAAAGAAAGAAGACTAAAGGAGTCATAATAATGTATTTGTGAAAACCACTCACCTGTCAAGCAGGGTTCTCACCTGTGGTAGCACCTGTAATTCACCCAACCACCATGAAAATGAAACCCAGAATTGATTCCTTATGAAAATTGAGGAATGTTTCTCTGGAAGTTAGTAACACTGCCTGGGAGTACTGGTGGCTGGACAGATCAACACTCGGGAAAATATAAGTAGTTTTAAAAAATCGCATGTCTGATTGATATCATTATGTGTTTGGTATGCAGAGGCAGTGATGTTGAACTAGCAATAGATGGCATTGATACGCCTGCAGCACACATAAAAACCTGAGAAACATTTCAACAAGATGACGCTGTCATTGCAACAGTACACCAAGCAAGAGCAGCAAAGTTTTGTGAGATTTTTGTTTAGCAAAAATGTGAAATATATAAACAGATTCTGTACAGGGACAAGTGTTTGAATCATACACAATTGTATGAGTGGACTGAAAAATTCAAGAATGGTATGACTAATGTGGAGGATTCTCCTCTCATGGGTACAGCACTTATAGTAGTCACAGAAGACAAGATTTGCAGCTATGGAGAAAGTGATACAGGAAAACTGACACCTCACAGTCAGGGAGATGCCACAGTGTTGGATCAGGGCATTGTTATTGGACATTAGTGTTGGATCAGTTCATTATTATTGGACATTAGTGTTGGATCAGTTCATTATTATTGGACATTAGTGTTGGATCAGTTCATTATTATTTGACATTATTGTTGGATCAGTTCATTATTATTGGACATTAGTGTTGGATTAGTTCATTATTATTGGACATTAGTGTTGGATCAGTTCATTATTATTGGACATTAGTGTTGGATCAGTTCATTATTATTGGACATTAGTGTTGGATTAGTTCATTATTATTAGGGACTAGTGTTGGATTAGTTCATTATTATTAGGGACTAGTGTTGGATCAGTTCATTATTATTGGACACTAGTATTGGATTAGTTCATTATTGTTAGGACTAGTGTTGGATTAGTTCATTATTATTAGGGACTAGTGTTGGATCAGTTCATTATTATTGGACACTAGTATTGGATTAGTTCATTATTATTAGGGACTAGTGTTGGATTAGTTCATTATTATTAGGGACTAGTATTGGATTAGTTCATTATTATTGGACACTAGTATTGGATTAGTTCATTATTATTAGGGACTAGTGTTGGATTAGTTCATTATTATTAGGGACTAGTGTTGGATCAGTTCATTATTATTGGACATTAGTGTTGGATCAGTTCATTATTATTGGACATTAGTGTTGGATCATTTCATTATTATTGGACATTAGTGTTGGATCAGTGCAGTAGTATTGGACATTAGTGTTGAATCAGTCCATCACATCATTCAGTGCTTGCATTGAACTATAGAGGGACTATGTTGAACATTGATCATGTATTATTTCAGTGTTTGCATTAAATACTCTGTAAACAAACAAAATCTAGTTTCATATTGAACAATTGTTGTGTACAAAAATAAAACTCAGAAAAGGGAAAGCTAAGGAACAAATAATAAATATCATTTTTATACAAACCTTATGTTACCAATGTCAAACATGGTCATTGAATAAAACCCACACACAGACTATCACAATCTGTGAAATGAGGTGCCTGAGAAAGATAATAAACAACACAGGTTTAGATCGAATATCCAATATAGAAATAAAAAAAAAAAAAAAAAGATCAGAATTAAACTGTGTCTGGGATATATATACAAACAACAAATGAAATGGTTTGGACACTTGGTAAGAATAAAACCATATCAAACAACATCTAAAACTTCATGCTTCAAAACATCAGGATGGAGAGCAAGTGAGAGACCAAAAAAAAAAGGTAGCCAGAATAAAAAACACATGCAATGATCAGAACACTTTTAACCCAACAACATCCAGATAGATTCAAGAATGACACTAGATCTAGAAGGGAAGTGACTAAAAGAACAAGCAATGCAGCATCTTCAGACATTCAATTATATTATACATTCCTCTCTTCACCTGTGATGCTTCAAAGCAACAGCAGGTGGCTAAAAGAAAAGAAAAAATGGATTATTATGTTATAATATAACAAAAAAAACAAATGAAATTTATTTTTCCTGCTGTATTTGTAAAATTATTCAAAGAGTTAAATTTCAGAGCAGAGGCAATGGCACTCTACACAGCCATACAAACTCTTAACACACAAGAAGTCCTAAGTCAAACAATTGTCATCCTTAGTGACGCAAGATCTGTCATACATGTGATGTAAAGCCAAAAACAGGACTGACTCATCCAGGAAATAAAGAACAACATATGTTTGCTGTCAGAAAAGGCAGAACTAGTCTTACAGTGGGTACCAGCACTTTGTATCATCCATGGAAATGTGAAAGTAGATGAACTCGCAAAAGCAGGTGGGATATGTCATCAGTCCAACCAACCCCAGAGCCTCAAAGAAATAAAAACAATCCTGAAATAAGCTAGCAAAGCAGAATGGAAAGAGTTATATGGAAAATATGAGTCAGAACAGGAGAGCTTTAACAAACTCTGTAGGTATATGCAGACCAAGATATTCGGACTCAGAACAAGTCCCTGAGGCCTCAAAGCACTCCTACACAGAATAGGATTCAGTGACTTTGCAGGATGTGACTACGAAGCATGCAGACAAACTTCAGAGCATCCTTTTGAACTGCAACACACTCATCATCATAAGAACAGAAATATTGGCCCAAAGAAACAACCCCCCTGCATGACAAGTTATGGTGAACTGGTAAAGACCTCAAATGCATCATCTTGTTTGTGACCCTTGCAAATCAAAATGCATAGCAATAGTTGATTGCTGAAGAAGAACAAAGTTTAATATTTTATCACAATATTTGTGACACCTTTCAGTTGCCTTCCGTAAGTGACTCACCAAGCCTAGAATTGCCTCCAGTTCATCTTCCATCCATGAAGGACAGAGGTCCTGTGCTCCCTGTACCGAAAGGTATCCGTCCTGTTCTCAGCAAACACCGAATTGAGGTAACATCAGTCTTTCAGTTTAGCATATTTTAATGTGAACAGTTCATTGTATTAAAATTGTCAGAATTAATTTGAGAATTGTAAAGATGATTGTGGCATTTATCTTATTACGTAGGTCTCCCAGCATGGTCTGTAGGGTTGGAGAATAAAGGTCACATGCCCAGTGCCATGAGATGTTTGGATCAGAGTTTTTATTGTAAACTTAAGTGGCACACAAATATTTTATAATTTATTATCTTGTGTAAACATTAAAAAAAATTGTTTCTTTTGTTTATTTGTTTGTTTCTTACTTTAAAAAAAATTGTATTTTATTTTATAAGTATTTCTGTTTGTTATTCAACAATTTTCAACATTGCCAGGCAGCAACACAGTATGCTCCCTTCATATTGATGTTGAGTTCACTGTGGATTATATCTGATGGCTCTCATTTCTCCTCATCAAATAGTTCAAATATTGCTTCAAATACAATTTGGTTTTTTCCAATGATTTTTAATCTCCTGGTAGAAGGGATTACACACTTAGAAAAATTGTAGATGAGCATTAAAACATAGGCCTCCCATGTTCAAGTTGAGTACATTATGAGGATTCTGTGGTTGTTAACATTTGAAGAAAAGCCAGCTTCACTTGTTGATCATTTGCTCAGAAACGATACAAAAACAAGAACTGCCATGAACTGAACTTCAGGTAAAATGAAAGAGAGGCGGTACAAAGAGAATCTGGCAGAATACAGCGGAGACAGAGATGAATAGTGTAGGTTAAACATGGGACACCCCGTGAAGGATAATCATGGACAACACGAAGTGGAAAAACTTTGTTGTTGCCCTACCAAATGCCACAATTTATACTTAATTAAATGCTGACCTTATATGCATCTATTTAAGAGTTGAGATTTGTTTCAGAAACAATGGATGTTTCACAATGGTGGCTTGTTAGGGCACCAATCAACCATCTGTAGCAAGATGAAGAAAAACAAATTCTTCTCTTGGACCGAAGCAAACAGAGAGTCTAGAATATATTTTTTGCCCTGTGCACCGTCTTCGGATTGAAAGAATAATAGATAGATGGATAAGATATATGCTTCTGAAGTGGAAGAGTAATAATCCAGGCTGAGCAGAAAATCCACAAACTTCCCAGCAATTCAATACATTGCATGAAGCCAAAAATTGCAAACCAAACACCTACAAATTTTGAATCAGTTAAAAAAAAAATGTAACAACATATATACTTGAACCATAGACAATAAAAAATCAGATGAAGAAATAATGAAAAGTAGTTGTATAAGGAGGATGCTAATGCTTCAAATAAAAACTAAGTTAGACTACTCTGAGCATTCTAGTTTTGTTCTTTTTTTCAAGTTGCACAAATGTTCACAGGTGATGTTCTGGGGTGTTCGTGAATTAAAACGCTTGCATCTTCAATCTGTGGATCATCCCCGTATTGACATTGAGTGTGCTGGTCACATCTTGTCTTCGTCCATCATCACCAACATGAAGAAGAAGCCCAACTTTGAAGTACCAGTCAAACGCTTTGATGTGGTAAGAACAGACATCACTGATAACAAATATATTTTATTGTGGGGGAGCAAAATATGCTGTAAATTAAAGTGTATTGTAAAATGTTAGCCTCATGACAAGAAGGTCTAGGGTTTGAATCTCACATTTGGTGATGGAAATTGTTTACTTCAAATCCATAGCTTTCTTCATGGCTTTAATTCCCACTGGTCTCTAGGAAGTGAGATCCAATGTGTAGCCCTTTTAGATATCTGCAAAAGCAGAACAAAATCAGAACATTGGTCAGGGAGGCAAAGGCAGCAGGACTTGATTCCCTCAATGATATTATGATGCTTGCGCAGAATATTGACAAATGGCGATAAAAGATTTTTGCAAGGATTGAGACTGCTGGAAAGACAATTTTGAAGCAGAGAAAGAGTATCTATGCCCTATGGGGCCGACTACAGCTCGAAAGGTCAATAGATAGAAAAAACAGGACAGGATGTCTTATGTGCATTCTGTGCAGGCTAAAGAATTTTGGGGGTTAAGGCAAAGAAATGCAAATGAATGCATAAAAATGCGAAGCTGCAGTAAAGCTGAATTCGAGGAAAAATTGAAAAAAAAAAAATAAATGGTATGTTAGAAGCTTTACGTGATTAATAGACGACACAGATTCGAACGACGTTTCGGCTCAATAGGCCTTCAGCAGGAACAAACAAACAACATACACACACAGATATGTGAATAAATAAAACTAATCCTACATAGCTAACTAGTAATGAAACATCAAAAACAAAATAATCGAAATATGTTGACTTCCCTGTGTGTCGTGGACAGTGGTCAGGCTGTGAAAGGAATTTCTCACGGGTGTAGCTGTAATTTATACCCTGTGGTCAGAGGTGAAGGGTTCTAAAAATACACGAGTGGGGGGAACGCTATCTAGGTACGTCGACTACAAAGGCACAGGCAATATCTGAAAGTATCTAAGGGCCCATAAATACATGTATACACACCCCACGAGGCATGAATGTATCACACTCATACACATAGTTTCCTTTCGGCTGCTCCTTCCCTCTTGCATAGCCCTCTCTACCACCCATGTGGTGGCTCTTTAGTCTATCTACTATGCCACGCTATTCTTAGTTCTTCTCCACTAGTCCCTGTTGAGGCACTTCGGTTTTCTCCTATATACCTTTTTTCTGCGCTACTTAGCCCTCATATGTTTTTATTGCACCACACCCTCATACATCTCACTCTTTCCGCCTTTTGAATACCTGTCATTCCACTGTTCTATTCTTTCTCCTTCGAGTTTGCACACTGACCCCGGTTTGAACCCTTCCACACACACGATTGTCCCCGTATGGACGTGCACATGCATGTATGTGTCCATAGGCACGGGTATTGGTATATATATGTATACGCATATACATGCATGTATATGTGCTCTTGCTTGTATGCATACACATGTATGTGTGTGTATATGTATGTGTATGTTGATATGTATTAGTATGTGCACTTCTTCTTGCACGTGTACATATGTATACACGCATCTGTGTGTGTGTATACATGTATTTATGGGCCCTTAGATACTTTCAGATATTGCCTGTGCCTTTGTAGTCGACGTACCTAGATAGCGTTCCCCCCACTCGTGTATTTTTAGAACCCTTCACCTCTGACCACAGGGTATAAATTACAGCTACACCCGTGAGAAATTCCTTTCACAGCCTGACCACTGTCCACGACACACAGGGAAGTCAACATATTTCGATTATTTTGTTTTTGATGTTTCATTACTAGTTAGCTATGTAGGATTAGTTTTATTTATTCACATATCTGTGTGTGTATGTTGTTTGTTTGTTCCTGCTGAAGGCCTATTGAGCCGAAACGTCGTTCGAATCTGTGTCGTCTATTAATCACGTAAAGCTTCTAACATACCATTTATTATTTTTTTTTTTTCAATTTTTCCTAAAGAATTTTGCCAGTAAAAGTTCACAGAGTTGACCGAAATAGCTGTTGTCTGAGCAAAATTGTTTTAATGTAATCTACCCAGGCTAAAGATGGGTGTGTTGGGCTGAATGGCACAGTTGAAATAGCTTGCTGTAAACTAGTGGCACAATGTATTCATGATTACCTAATGACTGAACACTGACGAAGAAGATTCATAATTTTGGAATCGCTATGATTATGTTTTTTAAGTGTTATTCTGTGTTATTCATCTTTTATAATTTTTTATAAAATTTGGTTTTCATTGCACAAATGTGTGAATTATATGACCTAGTTAAAATCATGATCTTGATCCTACCCTTAGAATGTCACATAGGGCTTGTGTTTTTTGCCACCCATCTCTGTTCTTGGCGAGATTTTTCAATCTTATCTTATGGATTCATGTCTGCCAATTATACTTCTCTTATAAATGTTCTTTACAATGTTTCTCCAGGTCTTCCTATTTTTCTGTATCCCCTGATGTTCCCCAAAGAAGAGCCTGGTTTGGAATTATTTTGTTGTCTCTTCTCAGCACATGTCTGACATATGTCCACATTCTCTTCCTAATTGTAGAGGAGATCCCTGGTTGCATGGCAATTTCTCTTATCTCATTATTTGTCTTGAATTCATTCCATTACACACAGAAGATTCTTCTTAGGCATTTGTATTCAAAAGCATTTAGTTTACTAAGTTGGCTCTTTTTATCTTCAGGAACTACCAGAGAATGAGTTGTATTGCCCGCCTATCACAATCAGGTGTGTGGACTGTCGCAGCTTTGGCCGCTATACTCTGGTTGGGACACATGTCATTGGCAATGTTCAAAAATTCAAACATGTGGTCACCACCACACGTGTCATCAAAGATGAATCACAGAATTTATCATGTATGTAGACATATATTGTTAAATTATCACTAGCAGGTCTGCTGTTAAATTGGGTAGAATTGGCTTCCTAGGAGAGGCAACTTTGGCTGCAAGCTAATGCTGCCTTGTAGGAAGATTTTGTAAAACCAAAGGCTATGGAAGCTTTGTAAATTTTGTGTGTTGAAGTCAGATGCACTGAACCTCAAGGGCTGAAAATACAATGCAGTGCAGATCACTGTGTGAACAAAGAAGAAATCAAGCAAAAAGATGCATTCAGCAACATGTGTAAAAATGGCTGGAACACTAAAGTGATGTGTAATATTCTATTCCAAAATTAGAGCATGTTTATCGTGTCAATCACTGACATCATTTGCCCCTTTTACTACATCGAACACCTTACTTTTATTGTTAAAATTTATTTCCACTCTCCATAAACACAGAAAAATAATAACCAAAATTAAATGTGTTAGATACATGACAGGAAACAACCTGAGAGGTAAGACCAGAAGTGAAGAATTAAGAAGAAGGCTTGGAATTATTCCTGCCATTTAATACAAGAACAATAAGAAAAATAACCTCTACTGAGATGAAATGTGTTAGACGAATGACAGGAAATAGTCTGAGAGATAAGATCAGAAATGAAGAACTGAGTAAAAAGCTAGGAATAGCCCCCGCCATAGAATATTTAAGGAAACAACAGATGAAATGGTTTGGCCACGTGACAGGGCAGAAAGATCAAAACACAACACAACGAGCCTTCAGCAAACATTGTGAGAACACCAGACCCAAGGGTTGAACACAAAAAAAATGGATCGATGAAATATTAGAAGCACTAGGAAACATAACAGCAGCAGAGACGAACAGATGAGCAAAAGACCGCAAATTATATCTCCCCTCGACGCTGAAAGGGAGATGAGGAGGGAAAGAAGAAGAAGAATTTAATACATAAAGAAACAACAGATAAAATGGTTCAGCCCTTTGACAGAAAGATTAAAATTTGACATAAATGAGCCATTGATAAATGCACACCAGAGAAACACCAGAATCATGGGTTGACCACAAAAAATATAGATTGATGGAATACTAGAAAAACTAAAAAACAACAGCAGAAGGTGCAAATTGAAGAGCAAGACCATGAATGGATGTGTTGTCCATTTAGTTAATCCTACAATTCCTAGGATTACCCATTTAGGCAATCAGTTACTAAACAATTGCCTCTTAATGTATTTGCTATCAAAGGGTTTAACTCTATGTAGCCAGGCCATATTTTGAAATTTTTAAACAAATTTGAAATAACAGTGAGAAAATAAATAAAAATTGATCTCAAACACATGGATTGTTTGGACTGTTTGTTCAGAAAGTCAGAAAAAAGGTTAACTCTTTCTGTATGGAAGCTTTTTATCGACGCAACGGAAGAGATTTAAGAGACAAAATTGTTCATGGTTTAAAGAATCAAACTACATATTTATATTTATCTAACATATAACATATTATATATGAATGTTTAGATAATTGAACGAGATATTAGATTTCACCAATATCAAAATGATACAAGACATGTAAAAAGAATATGGTTTGATGGCTTTCACACTACTCAAATTGAGCGTGGTGCACTAAGCGGCGAAACGTACGTTGCCGAAATCAGCATGGCGCACAGTGCGGCGAAATGTATGCAGAGTTAAATAAGAGAATTACAATAACTCAATTACAAGATTTTAGCAAACATAATTGTGAAAGGAAATGTAAATAAATTAAAAGCCATAAAATGCAACTCCTGAGTTTCTCATGCCGGTTATTAGAGCCACAATTTGCTTCTAGTGGTATGGAATGTATTAAATAGTGATGTTACAACTCATTAAAGAAGCAGTCTTGAAACCACAACAGTTTGAAATTATAAGCAAGTTTGAACTTGTGCAACCAGCCGGCTACACAAGGATCTCCACCATAAAAATGTATTAATTTAATTTAATTTTGAAATATTACTAATCTGTCAGTCACCGTAGTAAAAATTTTTTTACCAGTAACAATTTTTGAAGTCAACGGTCACAACATAAATAATTTGCGATATGCGGATGACACAGTCTTAATAGCAGAGACAGAGAATGAACTACAAGAAATGATAGACATAATAGTAAAAGAAAGCAACAAGAAAGGTCTCAGTCTGAATAGTAAGAAAACAGAAGTAATGGTTATATCGAAGAAACAATCACCACCATCATGCAGCATAAAATTAACGAGACAAATCTGAAACAAGTGCAACGTTTCAAATACTTGGGCACAATAATAACATCAGATGGGAGATGCACCACAGAAATAAAAAGCAGAATAGTTCAGGCCAAAATAGCATTTCAGAAAATGAAAAATATCTTATACAACAAATCTATGTCAATAAAAATGAGAAAGAGAGTTCATCGGTGCTATATAGAACCAATTCTGACCTATGGAAGCGAATCATGGACAGTAGACAAGCAAATGAAAAGACGATTAGAGGCCACAGAGATGGGATTTCTTAGAAGAATGTTGAAAGTTCCCTGGACAGCTAAAAAGACCAATGAGGAAGTTTTCAAAGAGGCCAACAAAAAAAGGGAGCACTTAAAAAACATCAGAAAGAAGCAATCAACATTTTTCGGGCACATCATGAGAAGAGGAAAGTTGGAATACTTGGTTACAACTGGCAAAATAAAAGGAAAGAGAGATCGCGGGTGACAAAGAGAGACAATACTGGATAGCTTGGTGTCATGGCATGGAAAACAGTCAACAACAGAAATGATACGATGCACTGTAGATAGAAGATTGTATAGGGACATGATCACCTATGCCAACCGGTATGGCACATGATGAGTAACAATTTAATTGATTATTATGAAGAATTGTTGCATACTAAAAAAAAAAATCATATGTGCTCAGTCATTTTTAGCAGAAAACTAAGCTTAAATTTACAGGTAAACTCCATGGGCGCATTGGTTGTACATATGACTTAGACATATTAGCCACAACCTCCAAAGGCCATGCAGTATATTCATGTTTCAATCACAAGCCTCTAATAGCCATGCAGTAGATTCATGTTTCAATCATAAGCCTCTAATAGCCTTGCAGTAGATTCATGTTTCAATCACAAACCTCTATTAGCCATGCAGTATATTCATGTTTCAATCACAAGCCTCTAAAAGTCATGCAGTAGATTCATGTTTCAATCACAAACCTCTAATAGCCTTGCAGTAGACTCATGTTTCAATCACAAACCTCTAATAGTCATGCAGTAGATTCATGTTTCAATCACAAACCTCTAAAAGTCATGCAGTAGATTCATGTTTCAATCACAAGCCTCTAATAGTCATGCAGTAGATTCATGTTTCAATCACAAACCTCTAATAGCCTTGCAGTAGATTCATGTTTCAATCACAAACCTCTAATAGCCTTGCAGTAGATTCATGTTTCAATCACAAGCCTCTAATAGCCATGCAGTAGATTCATGTTTCAATCACAAACCTCTAATAGTCATGCAGTAGATTCATGTTTCAATCACAAACCTCTAAAAGTCATGCAGTAGATTCATGTTTCAATCACAAGCCTCTAATAGCCATGCAGTAGATTCATGTTTCAATCACAAACCTCTAAAAGTCATGCAGTAGATTCATGTTTCAATCACAAGCCTCTAATAGCCATGCAGTAGATTCATGTTTCAATCACAAGCCTCTAATAGTCTTGCAGTAGATTCATGTTTCAATCACAAACCTCTAATAGTCTTGCAGTAGATTCATGTTTCAATCACAAACCTCTAATAGTCATGCAGTAGATTCATGTTTCAATCACAAACCTCTAATAGTCTTGCAGTAGATTCATGTTTCAATCACAAACCTCTAATAGTCTTGCAGTAGATTCATGTTTCAATCACAAACCTCTAATAGTCTTGCAGTAGATTCATGTATCAATCACAAGCCTCTAATAGCCATGCAAACAATGTCTCCAGTATCTCTTCCCTATCCATGATTAGGCTCCTCACCACTGATATCTTTGAGGTCAGCATATTCACTTCATTGTCAAGAACCAAAGTATGAGCAGAGCAATAAATCCACATCAGTTTCTGGAGTTTTGGAGCCTCAACTTTTCTGTGCTCAAAGACTCATGATATTTTTATTCCTTTTGAACCTAGCTCAGCTACAACAGAGTATCTGACACATAACAGCTTGAGAACTGCAGTCATTGTGCACCCCCACCTCAGTTCTAATGCTTGAAGTAGTAGTAGTCTATAGTCCATGTGACTCAGTGACAACTCTTGTCTCTCACTCTGAAATTTACTTAAGCATCTGAAAGTCTCACCAGTTGAACATTTGTACATATTTACTCCTGTGTCATTGCCTCCACTGTGTAGTGGCAGTTGAGTCTATATCCATGCAATCCATATGCCCTTTTCTTTGTTCTGTGTTTTGTCTTTGCAAGGAATTTCAGTCCAGTTGTCCTGTGATTCAGCTACTCTTCTTTAGAGTTACTATTAAGGATCTGCCTAATTGTATCTCGACTAAAAGCTTTTTGTTAGGCTGAGGTTTTCAAGATTCCTCTTTTACAAGTTGGTCCCACTCGTTACTAGAGATGTTGATTATTTGTCAATTTTTCCGAGTGCTGTAAACATACCTCTTCCTCTGAATTAATTCCCACTCGTTACCAAAGATGCTAATGGGAATCCATTGTAAACTTAATTGGATGTCATAGAAGTTGAGCATACAATGAATAGTCTGTGAGAATGTGGCAGTTTCACTTGTCTTAGCTTGATAAGGATTTTATAATTATTGCGGTACAGTTTTGGAGTTAGTGAACTGTAATATTGGTGGTTGTATGTTCTTTTCATATTAAACTGCCTGTGAATTAGCTGGATAGCAGTGTTATTGGTTACAATTTGGGCCTCAGCTTAAGCAGAAGTCTCCAGAGGGTGCACTAAAGTTGCAAGTAGCACCATCTGGCTGTTTCAGGTGGACACTGTATTGTACAAAAGTAGTAGCTTTTAAAGATGATTCATCATTATAGGCATGGATTGCAGATATAGGGTAGTTTCCTATTCTTTCTATTTTTCTTATTTCTAAGAGTTAAAGTCTCTTTAGTAGCTGGATTGTCAAAGAGAGAGATTTTAATTGTTAGCTCATTTAGCTCTGTCCTGGGAGGAAGCTAAGGCATCTTGAGGTTAGTTCTCTATATGGTGCTAAATAATAATGGTGCTAAATAATGTTCCATATATATATGTCTTTAATAACAAGTAGCTTGCATCTTATTTTTAGTTGTTGCAATATTTAATTGTCTGAATCACAGCCATAATGCATACTGTTGTGTTGATTCTCTCCAGTGGAAAGCACAGACAACTTGAAAGCAGTAGAGTCTAGTCCAGCTGTTTTAGCCAGAACTGGGGATGTCTCTGTCCCTCTGGTTAATGACTTAGCACACAAGGAGCAGTACATTACCATAGATTTAGTAAGTCCTAGCTCATATCTGTGCTGAAATTATTGATGCTGTTAATTTATTTGTAGTAATATTTGTCTCCTAAATGCACAATTAAAAGAAACGAGACAGTATAACATTAGTTTAGTTTAAGTGACAGATCATCCTCATTGCAGATCGGACGTGTCAATAAGTGCTCAGATCTCCTCCCCAGTATGTCCCTCACTGTGTGAAGACTGATGACTCCAGCTCTTTCTTTCTTTCTTTTTAATGTTATTCTATTGTGTCTCCCCATGTAGCGCTCTTTTCTGGCACTCTCAGTTTTGACCTAATGTTTGTGCAGTCTGAACATGATTGTAGTTTCTTGATCATTGAATGAGCCATCAGAGCTCCCTGCTTTTCTGAGGGCATTCAGAATGCCAGCCTGGTCCTTATGAATGAGCCATCAGAGCTCCTTGCTTTTCTGAGGGCATTCAGAATGCCAGCCTGGTCCTTATGAATGAGCCATCAGAGCTCCTTGCTTTTCTGAGGGCATTCAGAATGCCAGCCTGGTCCTTATGAATGAGCCATCAGAGCTCCCTGCTTTTCTGAGGGCATTCAGAATGTCAGCCTGGTCCTTTGCACATCCACGGCATCTGTTCCAGATTAAAGAGGGTTAATAGATTAATTTACCTGGGAAAGATGTAAATTTCAGATCACAAATGTACAACAGAGCTGAGGTGCAGAGTAGCTCAGATGAAGGCTACATTCCAAAAATGAAAAAAAAATATTGTGCACCAAATATTTGACATTGAAAATAAGAAAAAAGAGTTCTTCATTTTAATATAGAGCCAGTCTTGTCAGCGACTCACAGCTAATGGCTTGCGCCATCAATAATATATATATATTAATATATATAATATAATAAATATAAATATGTAGATTGATTCTTAAAACCATGAAAAATTGTGTCCCTGAAATCTCTTCCGTTGCATTGATAAAATGCTTCCATAAGAAAAGACTTAATCTGCTCTATTCAAGCAGTAGTTTTGTCATGTCTTGCAGCTTTGATGTTAAAAATGGAGCTGTCTTAATGGAATTCTGCTGCTTTCGTTTTTTTTCCCATACATAGTAATTTGTGTGACAACTATAGTTTTGTTAGTCCATCATTTTAGATGTCTTCTTTTTCCACTATTATTTATGTTGTTAATTTTTGTAGGAGGTTACATCTAATTTGTAATATTTGTTGTGGGATACTGTTTGCTGGTACACACAGAGCCCATAATTCACTATTTACATTATGATTAATATACCATCATGTGTCAGAATGCAGGAGGCCAATGGCTTAGTCAAGACCCAGGTGTGTCCACCTGCCTTAGTTCAGGAAGCTGAAGGAGCATAAAACATGACACACTGTATAAGGACACTTCTGATGATCAGATTGCCTCATATTACAGACTCTAAATAATTTACAATAACTTTCTGACTATATAAGAATTTGACTTGTCTTTACACTTCAGGGTCCTCAAGTCAGTGAAGAAAATAACGATACCAGCAAGGACAAAAAAAAAGCTTCAGGGGGTGAGGATGAGTCTGATGTTGATGCTTTGGATTGGTGGAGCAGATACTTTGTTTCTGTGGATTTGATGTCTAAGGTAAGGATGTCTTCTAATGCTGTTGAGTCTCTGACAAAGGCTCTGTTTTATCTGCACAAATTAATTCTGTTATTCCTCATCTTCATTGAGTACCATCTCCGCATCAAAGGTTGGCTATCATGGAGCACCATTCCACTCTGTCTCTTGCCTTGATGGTGTAGATTGTCATAGGCTGACTTGTCCAACTGTTGATGTTATTTTTCCATGTTAGCCTTGGTCTACCTATGCCTTTTTACCTTGTATTTTCCCTTTCCAAGATTGCTGTTAGTAGGCTGCTATGTCTTTTAACATTCCCCAAAAATCTCATTTGTCTTGTTTGAATTGTGTTTAGTAGTTCTCTTTTCATTTTTAGTTGTTTTAAGACTATCATTTGTTTTCTTTTCTTCCCATCCAATTATTCTTGTTCTTTTATAATCCTGCATTTCAAATGCTTTAATTTTCTGTTCTGTTTACTAATATCCTTGTTTCTTCACCATACAGGGTATTGAGACAATATAATATTTTGCTATTCTTAGTTTTAACTCTGGTTGTTATTTGTTTTGATGTTAGTATATTTTTCATGACATTAAAATTACTTTTTGCCATTCCTATTCTTTTGTTTATTTCAGCTGTACATTTTCCATCACTGGTTACAGTGTGTCCAAGGTAGTTGTAGCTCTGAACTGTCTCTAGATGTATTCCTTCAACTTTGATATCCACTTGTAGGTTTTGAGTATTGTTTTTGTTTATGATCATAGCTTTAGTCTTTTTGATATTCATATATAATCCATATTTTTTGCTTGTCTTGATTATTTCATTAAGTAATTGGTTTAGATCTTTAGGATTTTCTGCTAGTAATGCAGTTTCATCAGCATATCTTAGGTTATTGATTATCTTTCTGTTAATGTTTAGACTTGGCATCTCTGTGATGTTTTTAAAGATTTACCCAGTGTATAGATTGAAGAAGCTTGGTGATAGGATGGACTCCTTTTTATATCAATAAGTGTAGATTTCTCTTTTTTATATTTTATTATTGCTTTTTGCTCCCAGTATAAATTACATATTAGTTGTATATCTGTGTCATCTAGATGTATATCTTTTAGGCAACCTATACATTTTTAATGGTATTTTCTATCAAAAGCTTTGGTATAGTTTATGAAACAGGCATATTGTTTTGTTTACTTCAGTGTACTTTTCAATTAATGTCCTCATGCAGTATATGGCTCCTTTTGTCCCACTGTTTTACCTAAATCTAAATTGTTGTTCTTCTAATTCCATATTGATTTTATTCTGAATCCTTCTTTGTATAAATTTTAGCAATATTTTTGTAACACGGCTCATTAGGATTATTGTTCTAAAATCACTACTTTCAACTACACCATTCTTTTTTAGGTAATGCAATGAAAGTTTATGTTTTTAGTTCATTTGGTATATATCCTGTATGGTATATGTCATTGTATATGTCTCTGATCACTTCAATGCCAAAATCATCTAGTACCTTTATCATCTCTATCTGCATGTTGTCAGGTCTTGCTTCTGTTAGAAGTTTTAAAATATGCTACTTTGTGTATGTGGACTAGAAGACCAGACTGGAAAATATAATGTGGAATTTCCCCATGTTGGATTAGTTAAAGGGGGTGCGTGTGTGAGTGAGTTGCTGAATGTTTTTAAACCAGCTGTTCTACAGTAATATAATTTGTACAAAAGTACAGGTTTTGCATGTAATTAATTTGTAACAAATATGTATCTATATGTGTACAAATAAATATGTATGTTTGTATGTGTGTGCATGCAAAAGTGAATCTTAGCCTCAGTGAGATTGTAGGTCACATGCGAAATATAAAAATCACTGCAACAGTTGAGTAAATAATTTCTTGATGTGTAAAATAAACTCGGATTCTTTGTACTTATTTTTTTGCTCAGATTTTTACTTCTGATGATTGGGGACACATTTTTCAGTTTCTTTTTACTGTTTAAAAATTAATTATTGTTTTTTGTTTTGTGTGTTTCAGCAGTGATATAATAACAGTGACAGAATTAATGTCCATTAAATTTTATTTGCATTGAAGCAATATCACATAACCCAGTCATTTTTGCAGTAGTAGGCCGACACCTGGGAGTCATGGCCTCGGTGAGCCCACCCATCTCCACTAGAGTGTCAAGAAATTAGAGGGCTGAAACACTTGCTTGATGGGGTTTATTTCTGATGATCAGATTGCCTGCTGCTGTGAAGCTCTATATAGAAAAAGTTTATTATTATTGTCAGCTTATTGGATGGGACTTGTTTATAAATAAACAATAGAACAACACAGAGAGAATTTTATGTTTGATAATTGATGAAAGATGAATGAATAAGAACCACTATAGCATTGTCTCTTATGTAGGATTCACCAAGAAGAAGTGTTTACAGAGAGGCTGAGAATAAAGGCAGAATGAGATTGAGATAATTCTTTTAAAAAAGGCAATTTTTGCAGAAGTTTTGATTTAAATAGATCAAGTAGTTGAAGTTTTTATGAAGAAAAGGTATGTAGACCAAGCCTATGAAATGTCTAGAGTTATCATAAGACAATGGAACAATTAACGTATTTTCCCGTCTATATACAAATGTTTTTATTAATTTATCTTGTACAATCAATACTTAAATACATAATAATATTAAATACTGGCCAGAGAGACACTGAGAAGAACATTGATTAGAGAGGCAAGAATTGGCTCCCTCAATGAGATAGAATTGCTTGCACAGAACAGAGACAAATGGCGAGATTTGATGAAATATCTTTAGAAGGATTGAAAACTGCTAGAATAAAATTTAGATAAGAGAAAGAGTATCTGGGTCTATGCCCTATGGGCCGGCTATGGCTCAAAAGGTCAATCTATCTATCTATTGACCTTTCGAGCCATAGCCGGCCCATAGGGCATAGAGCAAGATACTCTTTCTCTTATCTAAATTTTTCTTCTAGTAGTTTTCAATCCTTCTAAAGATATTTTATCAAATCTCGCATTCAAAAGGTCAATAGATAGATAGAAATACAAAAGTAAGAAAAAATTAATCAATTTTTTAACAAATATCCGGACTTACTTTGTAGCTACATCATTAATAAATATCCTTAGAAGGAATTAATTTATGTTGAATAAGTGATTTCTTTATTATTTTAACAAACTAACAAATTATCTGTGATAAAATAAATCATTGAAAGGTCATTAGCGCAGCAGGATAAGAAGAAGAATCATTGAACTGATATATGCCTTTCCAGTACTGAAAGACTCCCTACTCTTACATATAGGATAACAACTGCTGCGGCTGAATAACGTGTTGTTTTATCCAATTATGTTTATTTTTATTAGAAACAAGAACAGTGTGAAGATGTCACCAGTGAGGAGCAGCTGATGATTCAGGGCAATGCCCCAAAGACGGGCAATCAGAGAGGATGTGGCAGACAACAGAAATCTGCCAATGGAACCACTCCCACAAATAACAATAACTTTGGTTAGTACTTTATAACGGTGGAATTTGTGTATTTTTCTGAAGTTTTATCTAAACTACACAGAACAGAATTGAGAGAAAGTGGCAGAGAGAATTCAGTCAGTTATTTTCCAATGATTCTCAATTGGATCCAGAGTTGTTTTTCTTTCCGAGCTGAGTTTAGTAAATAAAATAAATATGTTTTAACAATTGCAATGTGCATGTGACTTTTATACCCAGCTCTCTAGTAGACTCCTGACAAACCTTTTCAATTAATCATGGAGCACAGGGCTCAACAAACCTTTTCCTTTTGTTCCTCACCTTCTGCTAATTTTTCTTGCTTTATTCAAGTCTTCCCCTGTTTCTTTATAAGCTGCATTTTCCGTGGTTTTTTTTCAAGATTTCTATTTTTTTTTAACCTCAATCCATTTTTCTTAGCTGAATCTGGCATGAATGGTAGGCTTTTATAATACAGTTATTTGCCTCCCTCTTAGACCCTGATAGTAATTTACTGACTCATTTATAAAAGGTATTCATTGTTGTGTCATATCTTTGAAATATTAAAATTTTGGTTTCAATTCTTTGCTTATTTTTATTTATCGTGGCAAAATACTTCCTTAATGTTTAAACTCAGACCTATTTCAGAGCTTATTTGTCTTCCATTTTAAGAATGAGTTGTTTTCTGTGGATCTTTATTATTTCTGACTTTAGAGTGCTAATTAGTCAATGTTCACATTACTATTACCAAAAACTATCTATTAATTGGAAAGAATGCATCAAAGAAGAGTTATCCATTCACAGAGTAGTAATTTAAGCTATACAAAATGATAAAACAGATGATTCTTAAACATAAATAAATTAATTCAAGGACTAAAGTTGCTGTAATTTGGTCCATTTATATGCTGATTCTAGTATATGACTTATAGTGGCTGGCTGCATACCTTGAAATGGCATACACCAGTTGAAAGTCATCCATATTGCAAGAAAAGGCAAGATTTGAATAAATGGTTCGATCTTGACCTTGCAAGTGCAATCCTTGCAATTTTCTTTAGAAACAGTCATAGAGAAAGATGACTTGGCAGAATCTGAATAAAGCAGGCAGCATGGAATGCATGAAAAGTCAAGAAATAGGAAATTAAACGTTCCAGAAATTTACAAAATTAAACTTCAGATATTGTTATTTCTATAGAAGATAAAGGGTAAAGGCTGTCGTAATGAGAAGTGTTAGTGACTTCATTGTAATTCTTCACTGCCATTTCTTCCCAGATAATATGTCTAATAGCCATTTAAAGTGGCTGGGTGGATCATGCATACCTTTTAGGTTAGAACAAATTTTTGTCTCAACTGAAATTTAACCCCAAACCTTCAGGTTAGCAGGTGAGTGTGCCAACCACAAATCTACCAGGCTTTTTTTTAGATAGAAAGAAAGCTGAAATAAAATCAACAGGAAGACAGCAGACATATTTGTTCAACACACTTTCTGCTTAAGCTGTATACCTGCCTGTTGAAAGAGAAAGATAAGTAACATTTGCAAAATGTATGTCTTTTCATCCACCATCATCATTTGATTATCTGGTTATGGAAGGCCATGTTATCACTGCAAATGAATTAAAATCCATAATTGCTCAACCGCCCGTGCCAGCGTAATCATCCGAAGTAATATCTCATCTCCCAAACAAAGAAAGGTAACTGTAGTCCCCATCGTAGCAGTCTCAGCACATGCCAAAAGACATTATAGCTTATGACTATCTGTTGTCATACGTATTAGAAACTGCTTTATAGTGCCATAAACTTCTTACAGTTTATTCAGATCATGGAGGCAAGGCACCTGACAGCAACAGACGTGGGTTGGTTTTGTTTAAACACAGAAGGCAAAGATTAAAGATGCTTAATCAGCTTTCTCAAGTTACTTCAGGCATCCATGCTTCTTTTATAAAATGCAGTGCTCAGAAAATTTCTAGTGTCATCGGGCCAAAGATCAGAGTATTTATAAACACTGTCCAGATACAGTGATGGTCGTCATGTGTACTTAGTTTTCTTAGCTTTCACCAGTTGAGTGGGCACGGATGCATTATTTTTATGGCAAAGCTGTGATATTTGTGCTTTTATGCCTAACAAATACATTGTCTTCGGCATGGTTAGATTTGATTAACAATTTTTGCCTTGTCCACTTTTAGCTTACTCTCTTTGACTTTTAACTGGAAAGGGTTCTTTAATGTGTGCAAGTGCACTCAGGGCCTCCTGTTTTTTTGCTGTTTTTCTTAGAGGGTTAGGCATTGAATCTCACTGTCCAGAGATCAGTGGAGGGTAACATCACAAGGAAACCATGGATTCAGTTTTTCAAAATTCCCACCGCTTGTGGGGGCATTTGAACCTGGGATCTTCTTGTCCAGATGTCGATGTCTTACCTCTAGACCACCCAGTGGGGGACTGGTTGGTCTCGAGGCAAGACGCCGGCCTCAAGACAGAGAGGTTGTGGGTTCAAATCCTGGCTGTGCCTGTTGGGATTTTTATTTATGATTTCTCTCTGCGGCAACCACCCCTGGTCTCAGCACCGAGGCCCAGCTTGAAACGTCAATTACTCATCGATGGAAAAAATATGAGTACCTCCGAAGATGAAGTTATCTGCCTGTGTGGCGAGGGACCCCTGTGCACACGGCTGCCAGGGAAAAATGGATTAACACGCAAAATTCAGATCCTAGTATCTAGGGACTTCGTCAGAGGTCAAAGATGGTGAACGAAAAAAATAAAAAATAAAAGACTACCCAGTCCCCTATCATGCTTTCCAAAACAAGAATTGACAATTACATCACTATCTTTAAAATATATGACTTCATTTTGTTTCCATTTTAATTTAAAGATGTCCAGTTTAAACAAGCCAAGAAAGTGAAGAAGGAGCCCAAGAAAAATGTTGACAAACAACATCCAATGAAGGGAATGCTGAATTTCACTGGCTTGTCCAATCCATTTTCTTCTAAAACTGACAAAAAGGGTAAACAAAAAAGTGCTGGTCCAATAAAGGTGAGCTGGGCTGTAAACCTGGTAGAATTAGCTCAGATAATTTGTTATAGATCAGGGGTTACTGAGGCTACAATGTGTGTAAAAAAAAAGGTAAAGAGTCCCATGCCGCTTTTCTAAATGCTTGTTCTGTTGACTTGAAAAATCATAATAATTTTGAAACTGATTCTTTTGACTATAATTATAACAATGAATTACTATAATTATTACAATGAATTACTATAATTATAACAATGAACTACTATAATTATAACAATGCATTACTATAATTATAACAATGAACTACTATAATTATATTAATGAACTACTATAATTATAACAATGAATTACTATATTTATAACAATGAATTACTATAATTATAACAATGAACTACTACAATTATATTAATGAACTACTATAATTATAACAATGAACTACTGTATTTATAACAATGAACTACTATATTGCTACACTTCTGAAACTCATTCTTAAAATCACAACATTTAACTGTAATGTAACACTTCTCAGACACCTCAGGTATGCTGATGATGCAATCTTAATTTAATCGCTAAGAGTGAAAATGAGTTACAAGAAATGTTAGACATTGCAGTGAAGGAAAGCTAAAATAAAGATTTAAAAGCAAAACAGACTTAATAGCAAAAAGACAGAAGAAAAGGTAACAACAAAGAAAAAGACATCACCGCAATGAACAATAAGGACAAGTGAGACAATATTAAAACTGGTAAATTATTGTAAATATCTGGGAACAATGTTAACCTCATATGGTAGATGTACAAGAGAGGTGAGATGAAGAATAGCTCAGGCAAAAGCAGCTTATTTTTAACAATGGAAATAAGAAAAAAGAGTTCTTAAATGTTATTTAGAGCCAGTCTTAGCATATGGATGTGAATTATGGACAATAGAACAACAAACAAGAAAGTCACTGGAGGCTGTAGAACTGTAGTTTTACAGAAGAATGTTGAAAATACTATGGTTCAGAAAAGAAATGAAAACATTCTGAAAGAGGTCAAAGCAAATGGGAGCTAATTTTCAATGTTAGGAAGAAACAATCATTTTTTTATCATGTAATGAGAATGGAACAGTTGGAATATATTATGACAACTGGGAAAATTGAGGGACGAATGGATTAAGGGAAGCAAAGAGAAAAGATGCCAGACAGCTTAAGAAAATGGCTTGGCAGAAGGTCAACAATAGAAATGCTAAATGTCAAGATCGAGAGTTGTAGAAAGACATGATCACCTATGCCAGCAGGCATGGTACTTGATGATGATGGTCCACTTCTGAAACTCATTCTGTTGACTAATATCATAACTTGTAACTGTTAATGTTACACTTCTGAAGCTCATTCTGTTGACTAATATCATAACTTGTAACTGTTAATGTTACACTTCTGAAGCTCATTCTGTTGACTAATATCATAACTTGTAACTGTTAATGTTACACTTCTGAAGCTCATTCTGTTGACTAATATCATAACTTGTAACTGTTAATGTTACACTTCTGAAGCTCATTCTGTTGACTAATATCATAACTTGTAACTGTTAATGTTACACTTCTGAAGCTCATTCTGTTGACTAATATCATAACTTGTAACTGTTAATGTTACACTTCTGAAGCTCATTCTGTTGACTAATATCATAACTTGTAACTGTTAATGTTACACTTCTGAAGCTCATTCTGTTGACTAATATTATAACTTGTAACTGTTAATGTTACACTTCTGAAGCTCATTCTGTTGACTAATATAAAACTCAAACATTTTGCTAAACGTCCATAATTCTTGAGAGCATTATGTGTTACTTCTTACATCTTGTTAAAAAGTAATGAAATAGGTTGTTGTTGCTTGCTTATGTAAATGGTTTAATGACTAAAAACATTAAACTTATTTTGTGACAGAAATTTGTTCTATTATATCTGTGTTAGATCCAACTGAAGGTAGACATACATTTAGCTTGTATATGTATGTGTTCACTTGTGGAAACATTCATAGTTTGTTACATTTTTTTTGCTGAAATAGCCAGATGTTTGTTGTGTTTTTATTAATATCATAGTTCCCATGATTAAGATTAACCTGGTCTGTGACTGAACATATTACTGCTTGTTTTTCTGAAAGTTGTCAAGCAATTAACACTAGCATTATGCATAATATGTTAAGCTGTAAAGATCTATAATTCATAAAGCATGTTATTTGATCTCATGGAATGCAAAACTGTTAAGCATTTAAGAATCTACCCAATCTGCTGAAAGTGGATGTGTCGGACCGCAGGATGCAGATAGTGTGGCTTATCACAAACTGGCAAAACATGCTACATCCACACATATTTCATAGGTGAACACTGAAGATGAAGAACTGGAAACCACTTGAACAATCTTGCCAATAAACATTCCATGATTTCTATTGTGGAAAACATAACTGATCAATTTATTATCTAAAGTGTAGCATCTCAACAGTATTGCTATCATTAGGTTAAACTCTTAACAAAAAAACACTCCACATAATTAGGATTAATACATTAATGTTTTAGTGACATCTTTAATCCTTTCTTCAGCCCATCATATGATCAACTTTTAATATACAAATAAAGGAATTGATGTTGGTGATGGTTATGAAACACTTTCAACTCCAGATCATAAGGAGGGAGTGTTTCCAGGGGTTTCCATGTGTAGATGTAATTTCTGATCCAGGACTTTCCAATTTGGGACAGTCTTTAAATTTAGATGAAAGTTCTAAAAGCATCCTACAGTAATGTACATGTGTCTCATTAGCTGTAGTTTTGTGGCAGACACTTCCTAACTATGGGACAACTATGATGACCTCATCCTAAAAGTGAATTTCATAGGAATGATTGATCTCACTTTATTGCATTATTAACAGAAGAAACTATACAAACAGCAGCGATAGTAGAAGAATAGATGTCCACTAGCTTTGTACAGGAAAGGATTCAGAATAAAATTAATACTGAATTAGATGAGCAACAATTTGGATTCAGGAGAAACAGTGGGACAAAAGAAGCATGAGGTCATTGATCGAAAAGTACATAGAAATAAACAAATATGCCTGCTTCATATACTACACCAAAGCTTTTGATAGAATACACCATAATCAACTTATCATCATCATGTGCCATACCGGTTGGCGTAGGTGATCATGTCCCTCCACAATCTTCTATCTACAGTGCATCGTTTCAGTTCTGTTGTTGACTGTTTTCCATGCCATGACACCAAGCTATCCAGTATTTTCTCTCTTTGTCGTACACCATCTCTCTTTCCTTTTATTTTGCCAGTTGTAACCAAGTATTCCAACTTTCCTCTTCTCATGATGTGCCCGAAAAATGTTGATTGCTTCTTTCTGATGTTTTTTAAGAGCTCTCTTTTTGTGTTGGCCTCGTTGAGAACTTCCTCATTGGTCTTTTTAGCTGTCCAGGAAACTTTCAACATTCTTCTGAGAAATCCCATCTCTGTGGCCTCTAATCGTCTTTCCATTTGTTTGTCTACTGTCCATGATTCGATTCCATAGGTCAGAATTGGTTCTATATAGCACCGATGAACTCTCTTTCTCATTTTTATTGACATAGATTTGTTGCATAAGATATTTTTCATTTTCTGAAATGCTATTTTGGCCTGAGCTATTCTGCTTTTTATTTCTGTGGTGCATCTCCCATCTGATGTTATTATTGTGCCCAAGTATTTGAAACGTTGCACTTGTTTCAGATTTTTCTCGTTTATTTTTATGCTGCATGATGGAATCAACTTATAGACTGCCTAAAAGATATAAATCTAGATGACACAGACATACGACTAATATGTAATTTATACTGGGAGCAAACAGCAATAATAAAATATAACAAGAGAAATCTACACCCATTGATATAAAAAGAGAGGTAAGACAAGGATGCATCCTATCACCAAGCTTGTTCAATCTATACACTGAGCAAATCTTTAAAAACATCACAGAGATGCCAGGCTTAAACATTAATGGAAAGATAATCAATAACCTAAGATATGCTGATGATACTGTATTACTGGCAGAAAATCCTATAGATCTATAACAATTACTTAATGAAATAAACATGACAAGCATAAAAAATATGGACTAGATCATGAATATCAAAAAGACTAAAACTATGATCATAAGGAAAGAAAATTCTCAAGACCTACAAATAAATATCAGAGTTGAAGGAATACATCTGGAGACAGTTCAGAACTACAACTACCTGGGACACACTATAACAAGTGATGGAAAATGTAAAACTGAAATAAACAAAAGAATAGGTATGGCGAAAAGTAATTTTAATGCCATGAAAAAATATACTAACTTCAAAACAAATAACACCAGGGCTAAAACTAAGAATATCAAAATGTTACATCTTCTCAATATTCCTGTATGGTACAGAAACATGGACATTAGACAAGAAAACAGAAGCCTTTGAAATGTGGAATTATAGAATAATATGTAGAATTGGATGGAAAGAAAATTTAACAAACGGTGAAGTTTTAAAACAACTAAAAATGAAAAGAGAACTACTAAACACAATTAGAACAAGACAAAATCAATTTTTGGGCCATGGTAAAAGACACAACAGCCTAATAAAATAATATTGGAAGGGAAAATACAAGGTAAAAGAGGCAGATGCAGACCAAGACTAACATGGACGAGTAACATCAAAAGATGGAAAAGTCAACCTATGACAATCTGCACCATCAAAGCAAGAGACAAAGAGGAATGGTGTTCCATGGTAGCCAACCTTCAATGCGGAGACGGCACTCAATGATGATGATGAGATTGACTTCTTTTAGGTTTTTTGCCTGCTTTTCGTGAGGCGACCTCTGTTTGGCTGTTCAAGCTCAGACTATCCTTCAAGGTAGCATTTGATAGAATTTGGATATACCTTTTGTTGTTGGCTGTTGTCTTTGTGGGGATTTTGTTTCCGGATAGATTGTGCTCCATGAAGGCTTTTATTTGTTGTGATTGTGTGTCTCCGGTGAGACTGAGTTCTACACGACTATTTCTGTGAAGTGTAAACCCTTTGTCGTCCACTTGCCGCAGCATTTCTTGACGGAATGGCGCTCCATGGTAGCCAACCTTCGATGCGGAGACGGCACCCAATGATGATGATGAGCTTTGTACCCTACTAGGAGACATAGGACAGCTGGGGATGTCTATAGTTTAGTTTAATTGACAGATCATCTTCATTGCACAAGGGACAATTTCATAGTGCTCAAATTCCCTCATTAGTACATTCTCTACTAAGAAACATGCCCTTCACACACTAGTGAAAGCACTAAAGATGACTTCAGCTTAGATGCACAAACTCTGTAGCACTGGTAAAGTCCTTGACCCAAACCTGCTTAATTGCCTCTTATGCCAGGCATGGGTATATGGCAATGGCTCTATTCTTTTTTACTTCTAACTGTAGTCAGGGCTCTGGTAGCCACAAGGGTGGAGAATGCGTATATTCCACTGAAAGACACATTTGCTAAACAAACAACAAAACAGAACAAATTAACATATGTTATTGTATTTGTTATTGTTTTATATCACAGAAGTTTTACAAGAAAGTCATAAAAAAGGGCAAGAAGCAAGAGAGCATCACACAGGCTATAGAAACTTTTGTGGTGATCATTTTAGTGCAGGATGCACATTCTTGGCACTGGAAATTGGGCACTTTTGGTTACTTATTTTTGGTCACAAATTGAAAACATATTTTGTATTTTAGTTAATAAAATGCACATAGATAATCACATTTTCACCTGAAGGGTTTATTTAAGACATTAAACAATATATTAATGAAAATTCCTACTATCATTGGGTTTCTATTAACCAACTGTAATTATCAAAGTACCTATGCTGATGCAATTAATTTTATGCGCAGTTCTGAGATATAGACTATAATATTTGCATTAATATGATTTATGTTCCTGTGTACAAGAACAAGAAATAACCACTTTGTCCATTTATGAAATAATAAATATTCTCAATAATTTAAAACTAAAGACAAATTAACCTCCATCTATTCTCATATAAGGAAAAATTAAAAAATACAGAAAAAATGGTATGTTAGAAGCTTTACGTGATAAGTGGACGACACAGACTAAACGACGTTTCGTGTGTATGAAAAGAAAATGGTAACAAAAGTGTGACTGTCGTGAATGTGCAAAAAAGTGCGCAAATGCACACCGAACCAGAGGAGTTCACACAGGGGTCCGTGTGCAAACACCATGGAGAAAGAATATAACAGTAGACTAACAGGTGCTCAAAAGGCGGTAAGAGTGAGATGTCTGAGAGTGGGGTACAATAAAAACAAATGAGGGGTAAGGAGCACAGAAAAAAGGTATAGAGGAGAACACAGAAGTGTCTCATAAGGGACTAGAAGAGAAGAACTATAAATAGCATGGCATAGTAGATAGACCAAAGATCCCAAATATGAAGGCTATGCAAAAGGGAAGGAGCAACCAAAAGGAAACTATGTGTATGAGTGTGATACATTCATGCCTCGTGGGGTCAGCGAACCATACTGGACTATGAGGTGATTTTCCAAAATAAAGCGGCTGCGGTCGTCAGAGTAACAAAGGACAATTCTGACAACTCTGGCGACTGCAGCCGCTTTATTTTGGAAAATCGCCTCATACTGTAAGGCATGGTTCCGGGGTGACGCATCAGGGGCAGGCCAAGAAGGAGGTGGTTTCAAGACATCAAGAAGACCTTGAACATGACAACAGAAGAAGCGGGAGATCTGGCTAAAGACAAATTATTTCAGATGGACTGGGGTTCTGCAAAGGACATGCTATCTGGTGATGCCATGGTGCATGCATAAATTAAATTTTGTAGTTTAACATTTATTTTTACAAATGAATTTTTATTTAATAGGTAGATAATTACAATACATCAGCAGTATAACAGAATTATGTTTTGTTTTTTTCTGGGTTTTTTTTTGGTCATACTCACTTGAGTGATGAAAATTGATTTTCTGCTTTATATTTTGTTCAAATTTTCAGTTTAGGAATCACATATTTTATTATCTTCCATTATTCTCACACCAGTCCTGCACACTATGTGAAGACAGCACTTAGAATGCAGTCTTTTATCAATATTTCTTCAAGTTCCCAAGCAGACAGCCAGAAATGTAAAAATATCATAGATAATTTTATTGATTGTGTTTTAGTAGGTAGTCAGCCCATCACACTGAGTTTATGTACACACAATCTTTGTCTTGTTTCACTTAACCTCTCTCTATAAGTGCACCAGATATCACTTTATCATTTTTTCATTTTAATTGTTGTTTTGCTTCAAGAGGCCTTTTTTGATGGTCATATTTTCCCTTTCAATTTATTTCATTTTTGAGTTCACATTTTGTTCCTTTTATTAATGCTAAAATTCACATTTGATCTTTTCTTGTTAAATCAATCTGCTGTTTTCAGTTAACATCTCATTTATTTTTGTGTGAACAAATAATTACTTTATAATAATTATTGTTTGTAACATTAATTAAACACACTTTTCATTCTGTTTCCCTCTTTTTCATTCTCCCTTATCCAATGTGCAATAAGGGTCACCTGTCTGCTAAACTAAATGAAACTTCCTCCTTCAATTTTTGCTGTCATGAAATATTCTGTTTCCTTCTAATTTTTCTCTCTCTCTCTCTCTCTCTCTCTTCACTTACTTTTGCTCTTTTGACGTCCAGGGAGATACAAAGCTCTAGTTCTAGCCTTTCTTGCACCCTTAACCATTGTTGATTAATGATGTAGCAATTCTTGGATGTTGTTTGTCCATCTTACTCTGGGCCTATCACAGTCTCTCCTGCCTCTTTTAGTATACGTTTTGTACAGTATAGAATCTCTTGACATTCTATCCAGATGAGTAAACCATTTCATTTGTGTCTCCATATGTAGTTTAAAATTGATTCATTGCCCAATCTATCTCTTTTGACATTCATATCTAATTCTTTTGTCCTTTCTTGTCACTTCTCTTTTCAGAGTAAAAAAATGATGATTTCTGACAAAATATTCTGTTTTAGACCCTTTATTTCCTTGTTTTATTACCATATTTGTTTTCAAGTAGCATACACACCCATAATCTTCCCTTCTGGAAGTTCTGATAAGGTAACAGTTATCATCTTAAAAACAAAAGTATCTGGCTATATCACAAATTGATGATTGGATGTTTTTTACTGTGACCTCGTGGTTGATAAGATTGAGTGTCTACTCTGATGAAAAATGAATGATAAAGTGATTTGTTCTCTGTTCAGATTAAGTTTCTTGAAAAAAGAACCTTACAATTTAAAATGATAAAACTGAGATTTATATCAATTAAACTTTTTATGAAAAAAAGTACCAAAAACATGGAAAAGGGACCTTTTTGTCAAAATCCCTAAAAAATGGGACCATAGTCGCGGTGAAAATTATAGTTGCATAAAGCTGCTGTTAGTACCTGGGAAGATTTTTTGCAGAGTACTTCTCCAATTTAAGATACAGACTTTCATTAATGGATGATTACGCAGGATAAAAGGATGGAAATGGCAGGACAAAATCACTAACATAGAATTATGGAAATGTACCAGTCAAACACCAGTGGATAAAGAGATACAGCGAAGATGATGGCGCTGGATAGGACACACACTACGGAAGCCAACTGAGAGTATTACACAACAGGCCCTTTTTTGGAATCCCCAGGGGAAAAGACAAAGAGGAAGACCAAGGAATTCTTGGAGAAGACAGATAGAAGCAGAGATGAAGATGATGGGGAAGACATGGAATGATCTTAAAAGAATGGCAAGAGACAGAACGACTTGGAAAGTGTTTGTTGAAGACCTATGCTCCACTGGGAGCTAAAAAGGTAGTAGACTTCTCCAATACATAAATAACATTGTGGAGCAAACGCTCAGAGAAGAGCAGGCAGGCTTTAGAAGTGGGAAATAATGTACTGATCAAATCTTTCTCTTGTGAACCATTGTAGAACAGTCACTGGAATAGAATTCATCCTTCTATATAAACTTCTTAGACTTTGAGAATGCATTCAATCATCCATTGTTTTGATAAATCCTTTATGCTTACGGCTTCCTGGATAAAATCATCAAAATTCTAAAGGACATGATTGACGGCAACCAGTGCTGTGTAAGACGTGAAGGACGGCAGACAGCTTGGTTCAGAGTCATAATGGGAGTTAGACAAGAATGTATTTTGTCACCACTCCTTTTCATTTGTGGTTATAGACTCAATCATGCGAATAGTTATTGGCGACAGACCAAGAGGAATTACATGGGGTCTTACAGGACTTCTTGAAGACACTGACTTTGCACCCCATCAAGGCCAGCTCCTTGCCGTGGCGATGGCTAACACAATAGGACTGAAAATAAAGGCAATGGCTAACACAATAGGACTGAAAATAAAGACAAAGAAAAAAAAAACATGAGGATAAAGGCCAAAAGTACAAAGAAAGTTACATTCAGAGAAATGGGACTAGAATAAGTGAACCACTTTAAATACTTGGGAAGTTATATTTCATCAATAGCGACATCGGGAAAGAGATATCTACAAGTGTAGGCGTGTCACCTCAGACATTCAATAGACTTAGAAATATTTGGCATTCAACCAGTCTCCATCTCAGCATCAAGCTTAGAATTTACAAGTCAAATGTGTGATCCCTACTCCTATATGCAGCAGAAACGAATGAACCATAAGATAGAAAGTCGACTAAGAGGATTTGAAGGTCGCTGTCTGAAGAAGACTCTAAATATCCATTGGGATCAACACATTACGAACAAAGAAGTCGCCAGAAGATCAGGCATTAACAACATGAATCAGGAAGTGAAAAGAAGAGATTGGAAATGTCTAGGCCACGTTCTATGAATGGAACAAACTAGGCATTCACTCCTAGCATTAACATGGGCATCACCTGGCAAATGGAGAAGAGACAGACCATTGGGGACATGACAATGAACCATACATGATGAAATGAAAGAGGCTGGCAAGTCCTGGTGAGAGTTGTCAATGCTTGCTCCAGACTGGATTAAGTGGAGATTTCTTGTGACTGCCCTATACTCTGACCAGAGTTCAGAGGATTAAGACGCACCAATTTTCAGGAAACGTTCTTTAGCTGAAATGACCTAAGTCATAATACCTCAAATGAGACCCTAAAATGATTCAAATGAAGTCCTTCCCTAGACGAAATTTCCAATGTTTCTAACTTACATTTAGGATTGCTGAAATGCAGCTTTCATTATCTTTTAATACCTTTCCGCTATAAATTTAGTTATTATGTAATGCCACTGACATTGTGGTGTCTGTTTCAGTTCATCTTGCAAATTTGCTAAAATAACAATCGCCATCCTAATAGCCCAGGGTTTATGACTGCCGCTTTTACCAGCACCGTAAGCACAAAACAGTTCAACTTCCAAGACAAATTTCACAAAATTGAAACCATCAAGAAAATTATTACTTTCACTTTTACTCACAGAAATGATAAAATTCACATTATTGTATAAACACATATAGGTGTTCACTGTTAATATAAGAGATTAAATGTTGTGAATTTAATGGATTGTAAAATATTATTAAATCACTTATGGTCACCAGTGCGGCGAGCACAAAAACATAGACCTACTCCAAATATGAATATAACAAAAATGAAATTGTAAAAAAAAATATGACTTTCACTTATACTCACAGAAAATTATGATTTGTTTATGCAGAAATGCAATTATGAAATTGCATTTCTGCATAAACAAATATAGGTGTTCAATGTTAATAAAAAGTAAAGTAAAGAGCTCCGTCACGTTAAGTGGCGTATAGGGAATATGGTGTTAGTGACCATAAATTTTACAGACCTTCAGCACATGATTTGTGGGGTAATGTGGTTGGTATTACACCCGTGCCGCTTCACTTTCCCAGAAAAAATCCGGTACCCCTTTAAGGCTGAGTGAACCCGGAAGTCGTCGGTTGGGATCGAACTCTACCTCTTCTCCTTTGCAGTCCAGTTCACTAACCACTGAGCTATCGCGGCTCTCATTCAATGTTAATAAGAGAGATTAAATGTCGTGAATTAGGTGGATCGTAATATGAAATATATAGTCATGATGTAATATTTCTGGGAGTGACGGACTAGACAAACACTATGGTCAGACTTTGTGGGAGGGTATTCTGTATTTGAATGCATAAAACTATGTGAAGAAGAAAAAGCATTTAATTGAAAATTAAGCATTATCTTGACAAAATATTGGGAATATTGGAAATATTTTGAGAGATTGTTCACTATTTGTGCAATGCTAGGTATAGCTAAACAGACCTGTTTTGGAGTGACAGCTGCAACGACATATGCTGCGTAGTAAGATAAAATCCAGATCTGCTCTATGTTGTCTGTTTTTGTCAAGTTGATGTTTTAGTCTCCCATGCATGGTGTCTTTCCACTTCTCTTGTCTTCATGCCTTGCATGACATCTATTATGTCACTGTGTTCTGTGAAGGACTCCCAGTTCTTTAAATTCATCTTTAACTCTTTCCATTTTGATGACGGTTCACACTACTCAAATTGTGAGTGACGCACTATGTGGCGAAATGTACACAGCTGAAATTGGCTTGGCGCACAGTGCGATGAAACGTACGGAAAGAGTTAATAATTTCCAACATAATTGGAGTGATATTTAATACATTCTATACCACTAGCGGTTCTAGTAGCTGGAATGCCAAGTCCAAAAGCAGCATTTTGCTGCTTTTAATTTATCAACTTTTTCTCAATTATTTCTGCTTAAAATCTTGTCATTTTCTTATTAATCGCTTTTCCGACCTAGTGAACAAATTGTCCCAACAAAATGTGTGTTGTAGATAAATTTTCATTTATTTTCTTGCTATTTCAAATAAAATTCCTAAAAAACAGTGTAGCCATAGAATGCTAAAGTCTTTGGTAGTGAATGTGTGACTCTAGGAAGTCATCCTAGGTGCTCTTGCCAGAGTAACTAAATTTACTCTAGAAGGATCTAGAAGGTTTGTGTGACCAGAAGAAAAGATTTCATGACTATTGAACACAGACATTTATGCTGGTTCAGATACAAACAAGACATGATGGCAGTGATCTTCAGGCTATAGGATTGGTAGGATCTCAGACCTAGGCAAGTGATGCGATGGGCTGCAATAGCTTTTCTGATTTCCTGAGATCTGCTAGACAAGTTGAAGAGTAAGAAGAGGAATTTAATGTACCGTTTCAGTTTTACAGTAATAATGGATGACCCAAAAAAACTATGTTAGTGTGACCCAAAATAATGGCCTCCATCAGGAGTGTAGACAATACAAACAAACAAACAGAAACTAAGATCCATTTACCCAGCAGAAGATGGATCTTCTCCATCATGGAGAAACTGCAATACTAGGTTTTTCTAAATCAATAGAGCTCCACCACCGCAGGGATTGTTAACACATAAATACTTCATCAACATTCACTGATAACTATTTTGTTATTATAATAATAATAATAATACAAGGCTTAATTTACAACAGCCTAGCTAGAAGTGCATTTAAACATATAGATTCCTGTATGACCAACAGTTATATTGAATTTAAAGCGATTTTTAAAAACAAATTTATATAGGCAAGAATTTAATTTTTCACATATTTTGTTTCAGGTATATCCTAATGAGTTGGAGAGTCAGCCTGAATTTGCAGGATTCAATGACTGGCTGCACACCTTTGAGCTGTATAGAGGAAAGAACATGGGAAATTATGAATTGAAAGAAAACAGGATTGTGGGAAAATTCAAGGCAAGATTTACTTGATTAGATGTGTTTGTTAATGTTTGTTAATGTTTGTTGTTTGCGTTTACCAGCTTTATATCTCTAAAGAAGTTCTGAAGGACTGAACTTTGCATGAACATAATTTTTTCCTGTTATTCACTCTGGCAGTTGTGTCCTTGGGTGTCCCTCACCTTACAGGCAGATATTATCTGACATCAGAGATACTCTTGATAGTTTTAACGTTTTGGGTAGATTTTTTTTTTCTTATTAATTTTGCCCTTGCAGTGGCCAGTTTTTGGTATAGCCTTTTCAATTTCCAACTGCAAGGGTTCTTTGATATGCACGGAATGCATACAGTAAAGTAAAAAAGTAAAGAGCCCCGTCACGCCAAGTGGCGTATAGGGAATATGGTGTTAGTGACCATAAATTTTACAGACCTTCAGCACATGATTTGTGGGGTAATGTGGTCGGTATTACGCCCTTGTCGCTTTACGTGCCGCTTTACTTTCCAGAAAAATTCCGGTACCCATTTAAGGCTGGGTGAACCTGGAAGCCGTCGCCCTACCTCTTGTCCTTTGTAGTCCAGTTCACTAACCACTGAGCTATCGCGGCTCCCAGAATGCATATAGGACTTCTTGTTTTTCACCGTTGTCCAAGAGGCTAGGCATTGGATCTTACTACCCAGAGACCAGGGGAAGGTAAAGCCATGAAGAAACCAGGGATTCAATTTTCCTTTTCCCTTACCTGTGGTGGGAACTGAACCCGGAACCTTGTCCAGAAGCTGATGTCTGACCTCTAGACCACCACTTTTCAAATTTGTTGTTTGCTTTTGTTGCTTTCTTTTTTGTAATTTTTACTGATTTTTGTTATTGATCATTGCCTGTGCACTGTTTTATCAATTTTCATAAATCATAAAGCTTAATGTGAAAATGGTCAGGTAATTTCTCTAGTTGTGTGTGGACAGCACCAAAGAAGAATTACATTGAGAGAGAAAACAACAAGTAATCAATTCACTGTTTCAGTTTCTTTATACAAGCAAGGTACATTCAATGAGAAACCATTATTTTTTGTTTACATAGTATTTATTGTAAAGACTGAAATAATATATTATCATTGTTCAATCCTTTCTAAATCACATTTAAGAAAGATCAGTACACGTGAGATGTGATGCTTGAGAAAAGTAACAAACAACACAAGAAGAAGTAGAATACCAAATGAAACCATAAGAAAAATGGTAGGAACAAAAACCTGCCAAGAATATATAAACAAAAACAACTTAAATGGTTTGGCCACCTGTTCAGAATGAATCCTTACCAATCACCATCAAGGGCGTTCTTCTCGAGAATGCATGGAAAAAGACCAAGAAGAAGATGGACAAATGCAGTGACAGAGACATGTAACAACAAAGGAAAATCACTAATTCAAACAGTTCGAGCAGCTCAAGAACGACAAATGATATAACCACGACACCTTTTCGGTACCAGTGAGAAAGAGAAAAGAAAAAGAAAGTTCAATATATTTCCCTTCTAGTTCAGTGCATTTATGCCAACACTTGGCAATCATGTAGATGCCATGGGAAAAGAATTTTTTTGTCGGGCATGCAGCCACTGTTGTGCTGCCACCTATGTACTTACTTTGCATACCTTTTTGAAACTTCAGCACATGAGCAGTATGATGGGCTAAACTAACGCTAACATCCAGCTCCTGGTTGTTGAGGAGAATCCTTGACACTAGCATTGTTGATCTTGAACTTCTTAGTCCTTCCGTACACTTGTGTGCACACACATTGTCACCATACTGAATTTTCATTCAATGATGGATCTCTACAGGTTTCACACCTTGACTAAATAAAAATCTCAAAACACTTTGCTGCTCTTGCCTGGTGCACTGTTGCAAGGGTGCCACCATCTTATCAAACTGTTTTCCAGGTTCTTATGTGTGCCGCAGGTCTGCCATTGCCATCTATTGGTAGCTCAAGGTCACCACCCCCGTACATCAATGATATTGACCATATGTGCAACTTTTAATACAATTTATCCACTTTCTTGCTGAACGACTCTTGTATTTCCTCCAGTAAAACAACAGCCTTTGATTTATGATGCCAACATGCAATCACTTAGAAAAATATTTTGAATATTTTTATTTATCTTTGGAATGCTAAATATCATCTATATCAAATTAACAGGGTTCTATGAAAATATTCAAATTACCATTGACTCAACCAATGGAAAATGATACTGCTGAAGATCCAACTTATGGGTTGTTTCAGGGATTGCCTAGCAATGAGCCAGTGAAAGTTATGATTCGTGCATACATTGTAAAGGTAAGTAAGACACAAATCTTAGTCAGTTTTGAACATTCAGTAGTACTTGATCTTTCCATCATTTGTTCATTGTAATATGACTTGGGCATATTTCTTTTCACATTCATCTGACAGCTAAGTTTTTTATTGATCAGCCTTTAAGGGATGTTATGTGGGTGAAGATGTGTTTTGTTGTGGTTTACAGCAAGCTATCCAATGAAGTTGAAAGACTTCTCCCACTGTCTGAAGCAACTCTCGGTGTCATGCCCTTTGCCAAATGGACAGAATGACTTATAACCGGTAACTGTTGCTTCCCATGTTGTTTCAACACCATTATGGCAAAGCTGGAGTGTTCTCTCCAGGGTGCAAGCTTGGACGAAAGAAAAAGAGGAGACAAATTGTTCCCTAAGTAACATAGTTTCTTCTCTCCACACAGCTGAGTGATCTGAAGGTCTGACAGGGCCAGAACAATTGATGTCATGTAGCAGTATAGCTATAGGGGGTCCATTATCAACAATAAACTATCTCTAGACACAGAAATTGACACCCTCATTGGTAAAGCTACCACCGCTTTCCCCTGTCTTTCTAGTTGCATTTGGCAAAACAGCAAAGTTAAAACTAAAACAAAGACTGCATTTACAATGCCTGTATCATCAGTATCTTTTTGTGTGGCAGCGAATCATGGACAAATTATGCATGCAAAGCAAGAGAGAAGACTTAATACATTTCATATTTGATGTCAGTGCTGTATTCTTGGTATCACCAGGAAGGCTACAGTGACAAATGTTGAGGTCCTCGCTCGCACAGGCCTCCCGAACATCTACACGCTGCTCAAACAACATAGATTATGCTGATTTGGTCATTTACACCATATGAAAGGTGGCTGCATACCAAGAGATATACTTTTATAGACAACAAGCAGATGGCAAAAAAAGTAGGCGGCACCCAAAACTCAGATTTATAGATGTTTGTAAATGTGACATGAAGATTCTGAACATAAACACTACAGCAGACATAACTGCAGGCCACAATCTTTGGAAACACACTCTAAAACTCCAACTCAAGCAAGAAGCAAACAGATCTATAGAAAAAGAGAATACATGGCGAAAGAAAAGAAAAAATAACATTTCTTAGGGGTTCTGCAAAATCCATAGTCAACAAATTCTGACTGAGGCTACTACTACAAGAGGCTACTACAGAAAGCTGTGACATCTGTGCCTGTAGTTCAACATATCCAAATTCAGCATGGCATGTTTGTGTACTGGGTTGCCTTCCATACCTACTTGCTTGGCCAGATTGGTAAGTCTTTTTTTTCAGTCCAGAAAGGTGGAGTAGAATCTTCGTCAGATTTGGTTTACTGATCCTCATGAAAACAGTCAGCTTTGAGTTACAAACCACTTTCAGCCCAGGTGCTGTTGTGCAACTTAGGCCATGATTTATTTTACTTTAAGAGAAATTTATATGACATATAATGAATCTTGTAAAACTTGGAATTGATTAAATATCACTCTTCGTAAAAGAACTTGGTGTAAAATCACAATAGTTGGATCTATTTTGGCTGCAATGTTTGCGATAGACAACATGTTTTCCAGGCCACTATTCCAGCCTTCCCACAATCCACTTAATTTATAATTCCAGGTTACGTCAGGGACAGTTCACACATGACCTGCATGAGGACTTGAAGAAATGAAACAGCAGTAGCGACTCCGACAAAAATGAAGATGATTAAAGAGAAATGAGAGAAAACCAAATAGATGAACCATAAAAATGTTTATAATTTAAGAATAGTTTTTTATTGGTTCAAATAATTACTTGTTCTGGCTGGGCTCATTGTCCAAGTCACACTCAATTTGTGTTGAATAACTAGCCCATGGGACCACTCTTTACATTTAATTATTTTTTGTTTTATGTGTGCACGTGCATGTGCATGTATGCCAAAAAAAAAAAAAAAAAGATATCAATGCAGCTATACAAGGGAAATAGTTAAATACCTACAGGAGCTTTATCCTTGATTATTCCCCTTAGATTATACTGCAAACTGAAACACTTGACAATGAACAAAATCTTATTTTCTTATTTTATTTCTCTATTTTGTGTTAGGCCAATGACCTGCATCCATCAGACATCAACGGCAAGGCCGACCCCTATCTGGTGGTAAAATTGGGTTCAGATACTTTTAATGACAAAGAGAACCGCGTTTCTAAACAGCTGAGTCCCATTTTTGGCAGGTAAGTGTTTAGCATGTACATTAGGGCCATGTTTAAGGTGTGCTCCATCTGTCTGAATATATTTCTTGTTTGCACAAGATTTGTGGCTGCAATAACAATTATTGGACAGATACTTCCCTTTTTTTTATGTCTGCTCAACACAACAATATCCCATATGGTCTGGCCCAGTGTCCTGTATGGGCTTGCCTAATATAACGTATGGACTGGCACAATATCTCTTCATTGTTTGCTCTTAAAGAGACATCGAGTGACTGTAAGTGCTCTGCATTATGGTTTTTATGAAGTTGCAAAGTGTTCATGGAACTGAGTGGTCTAGATTCATAGAGGGAAGACATCTGCCTCAGGACAAGAAAGTCGCAGGTTCAAGTCCCTACCACAGGCAGTATAAAGTTTTCTCTTTGGAACAGTGGTTACTTTGTAGCTTTAGTCTCCCTGGTCTCTGGGTAGTGAAATCCAATATGTAGCCACTCAGATTACAGCAAAAATCATACAGGAGCTAGTTTGTGTGCACTCTATGCACATTGAGACAATTGGAAATTGGAAAGAGAAGACCAAAAATGGCTGTTTGCTAGGAAAAATTAATAGGGAAAATGTACTCAAAAATTGGTCAAAACTCTCGACGTTAAAATATGAGAGTGCCTCTGAAGTTAGACAGTATCAGTGTGAAAAATAGGAAAAAGTTAAATTTACGCAAAATATTTATCCTTTGTGCCTTTGTTAGAGATATAAAGTTGGCTTATGCAAACAATAACCTACAACTTTGCTCTAGGACCTTCACATCCATTTTCAGGATAGCACTTTTGGGTGCTGGGTTGCTTTCACTCTCTCGTGCCCTACCCACTTAGCTATACTAGTTAGTCTGTTACCCATAACCGTAGGAAGGTGGAGTAGGTTCTCTCTCAGTTGTTGCCAGTAATCTTGATGTAAATAGTCAGCTGTGAGCCCACTTTAGCCCAAGTGTCTTGGCCCCTGACAGATTCAAATCACAGCCTGCTTCTACTCTCTCCAATTAGTAGATTTGTTTCCCCCTTTTTTTGTTTTGCTCCTTGTTGTCCAGGATATCCATCTTCATCCTGTATTTACTCATGACTGATTCGCTAGTGTCTGGTTTTCCTTGCCTCCTTGCAAGGTAGCATTAGTTTGTAGTCACAGTTATTTTTCCTAGGAAGGCAGTCTTGCCAGATTAATGAATGTTTCATGCCTACATCTGCCTCAAGTTTTCCTTCTCTTAGGTGGAGTGTCCATCATCACCAACATGCTCTCCCTGTTTGAATATTTTCTAATGGGGTTTCTCCGTTGCTGTTGCTTTATCATGATGTGCTCCTTTAGTATGTTATATTCCTCTATTTCTATACTGTCTCAGGAAATGAGACGAAGCAGACAAATCTTGAGCATATCCTCTACAGTTCTTATCACCAATGAGGAAGTGAGAAACAAAATCTAGACAAGACCAATTCAAGACTTACTGAAAAAAATAATGGTGTGGACATGTTACAAGATTTACACACCTTGCAAAGACCATTATGCAAAGCGGAGTACTAGGTAAAAGTAGACAAGACAGACAAAGAAATCACTGGAAAGATACTATCAGAGAGTGGACAGGATTGATCTTCATCACGTCTCAGAAAGCAACTCTTAATCATGAAAGTTGGAGAAAAAATATTGAAGATATCATGAGTGCCCCATCAAGAATACCCAAATGACAGAATTAATGGTTATGATAATTTCTGTAGAGTCCAACTCTTAACTCCATAGTCTTGGTTCTTACTGGTAGCATTCCTGATGAGAAATCTTAACCTCTGAGACTGTAAATAATCAAATAACACTAAAATCATGAGAATTAATGCGATTAGCAATAAACCATGTACCACTATGAGAAATACCTCTACAAGATATAACATATCCACACAAGAGAAGCCTTTATTGCACTAGGAAAGAGGGAAATAAAAAAAGAAATTAGTTTAAATACAGAAATTAAAATTGTCATTTCCAATGTTAAAAGAGTCCTATTGTATGGCTGTGAAGCATGAAGAATATCCAAAATTACAGCCACGAAGATACAGACATTCATAAATGGATATTTGCACAGAATAAAAGGTGAAAATAGTTGGACAAAATCTCCGTTGAACTGTGGAAAAATGCCAGTCATATGTCAATGGGCAAGTAAGATAAAGACAATGATGCTGGATTGGACTAATACTGCGGAAGCCAACAGAGGTATTACATAACAAGCTCTTTTTTGGAATCCCCAGGAAAGGAGACAAAGGAGAAGGCCAAAATATACTTGGAGAAGACAGATGGAAGCAGAGATGAAGAAGTGATGATGATATGAGCAAGCTAAAGAGAGTGGCACGAAACAGGTTTTGTGAGAACCTAAGCTCCACAGGGAGCTGAAAGGTAGAAGAGAAGGGAAAGCACCAGATACAAGAAGACAAAGCTGACAGAGAAATTGCTGGGAAGATAACATCAGAGAATGAACAAGATTAACCTTTGTCACATCTCAGAAAGCTGCTCTTAATCATGACGGTTAGAGAAAAATTCTTAAGACATTATCAAGATCAGTGACCATCAAGATTACAGGACTTATGGTGATGATGATTTCTGCACAGTCCAACTCTTAACTCCATAGTCTAGGTTCTTACTGATATTAAGTATTTTTTGACTAATGTATAGGAAATATCAATGACAACCTAATTTGTGAATAAACACTTTTCGGTGGACTTGTATTTGTAGAGAAGTTGAAACCTGAGTCAACACTCAATAATATATTGTGGTTTTGATATTAACAGCTGCTAAAGTCTTTCTGAGGTTCATAACAGTGAGAGAGTAGTTGTGCTGGCTTTAAAGTCACCATTGGTGGCGACTCTGGTAAGGAATAGGGGAGAGATACTATAGGCATTTGCTGTATACCTTTAAAAGGGTGTTCTTGCAGTCATCTTCAGACATCACTATTATTATAGTTGAAGTGAGCATTCATCAACTCTAGGCTGATGACATCTCCATAACAGCTTGTCCCAGTATGGTACCAGTGATGGCCACAAGATCCTTCCTTGTTCATTCTTGCTTTTTCGCTGTATGTCTTGAACTTACAACACAGATGAAGGTGACCAATCATAGGGTTGATCCTTTTGCTGCAGAGGGCCTGGCATTTCTTGCTGCCCAGCAGATACTCCACAGGATGAGTACCATATTGCTTTCTTCTAGACTTAAGACTGTGAGATCTTCATGTTGAGAATTATGTTTCACTGTTGTGTTATATAGCCCAGTGCATACGATCTAGACATTTTTGTGTCTCATGTTTCCTAGTTCCAACTTTTGACCTCTCCTGCTTCAGTGATCCCTTGGTAGCCTTGCTAGAGCAGCTCTTGGAGTTATGGCCACACAGGCTGCTCTTCCACTATGTGGTGGAGAGACATCAGAAGAGCAAATTTGTACAGATGCTCTAATTCTTCCTCTTCTACCTTTCAGCTCCCTGTGGAGCATAGGTCTTCAACAAACACTTTCCAAGCTATTCTTGCTATTCTTTTAAGATCATTCCATGTCTTCCCCGTCATCCTCATCTCTGCTTCCATCTGTCTTCTCCAAGAATATTTTGGTCTTCCTATTTGTCTTTTTCCTTGGGGATTCCAAAAAAAGGGCCTCTTGTGTAAGGGCCTCTCAGTTAGCTCCCGCAGTGTGTGTCCTATCCAGTGCCATCATCTTTGCCGTATCTCCGTGTTTTACTAGTACATTTCCATAATCCTATGTTAGTGATTTTGTCTTGCCATTTCCATCCTTATATTCTGCATAAGAATTCATTAATGAACGTCAGAAAAAAAAAAGATGCTCTACTGGCACAGTTTTAATACTTAAAACATTTTATAGTAGAGCATCAATTGAGTTATAATGTTGCATGGTGTCAGATCAGATCAGTCATGGCTGCTCAGAGCTGACTCATGCCTTGTTGACGGATGTGACAGCTGTTATTTAGTCTATAACTGTCATACTATGGGAATTTAAAATTGAATATGAAGCAAGTGAACAAATGGACTTTTTAGGAATTTTAGATATACTATAGAAACAGACCTTCCTGACTCCATAAATGGCAATGCCAAAAGGCTGCATGTCCACCTGTTTTTGCTGAGGCCTATGTTGTTGCTTACACCGTTCCAGTTGCTTTGTTTTAAATATGTGTTTTCAAGCAAAACTGAAGTGAGGAAGTGACAGTGCACTCTCTTTTCAATAGAAGTTGTTTGGAATTGTCGCCTGTGCTGCTGATTAAGGCTGCATTGTAGTCAGTTTTGTCAACAGAATTTGCCAACACGTTTTGGCAGGAGCTGTGTGACTTGTGGTGGAGCAAATATGGGGAACTGCCAACTGCAGTGAAATTGATACCATGAAGAAGATCAGAAGAGTATACCATGAGAATCAACAATGAACTAACTCTTTGTTTGTCTGCTAAACAATGGAGAGAGATCATCTGAGGGATTGTCATGAGTTCGAGTTGTTCATTTGATGTTGTGATTCATTCATAAATAGAGAAAACAGTGGAGTCATCAAGAGTAAGCAGAGAATTTCTTCATAGGTGTCAGAGACTTAGTGTATCAGTCTCTCTCTCTCTTGCTCTCCCTCCCTCTCTCTTCATTTTTCACTATTTCACTCTATTGTTTCCCCTCTCTATTGCTCTCTCTCACTCTCTGTCTCTCTCTGTGACTCTCTCTCTCACTCTCCCCTTCTATCTTGCTCTCACTCCCTCTCTCACTCACTCCCTCTCTCACTCTCCCCCTCTCTCACTCTCTTGCTCTCTCTCACTCTCCTTGTCCCCTTGCTCTCTATCTTGCTCTTCCTGTCTCTTGTCCTCTCTCACTGTCTCTCTCTCTCCTCCCCCCTCTCGCACTCTCCCCCCTCTCTCCTCCTCTCTCTTTCACTCTCCCCCTCTATCTTGCTCTCACTCCCTCTCTCTCTCTCTCCTGTGCTCTCTCATTCTCTCACTCTCCCTGTCCCCTTTCTCTCTATCTTGCTCTCCCTCTCTCTCTGCCTGTCTTTCTCTCCCTCTCATTCTCCCTCTCTCTTGTTCTCTCTTTATCTCTCTCATGCTTTCCCTCTCTCTCACTCACCCTCTCTCTCATTCTCCCTCTCTCTTGTTCTCTCTTTATCTCTCTCATGCTTTCCCTCTCTCTCACTCACCCTCTCTCTCATTCTCCCTCTCTCTCATCCTCCCTCTCTCTCTCTCGCCCTCTCTCTATCGCTCTCTCTGTGTCTTTATTCATTTCACACTCTTAAATCCTGTGCTCTATCTTGTTTTCCATCACTGTTTATATTTTTGTCTTTCCACTCTCTCTCTTCCCTTCCAAACCTCACCATCATCCGTATCTCTCACTCACCTCTCCTATTCCTTCTCCCCATCCCCTCCCATTACTTAGAAATTTAAACAAAAATGGTATACTAGTTTTGGTGATATGATTGATCATCTTTTGAAATAAAATCTCATTATTATCATCAGGTAATAACCTGTGTAACATTTTTTTTGGTTAATTGAAACCCTTTATGTTATATATTAATCAACAAAGAAATGTTCTTGTAGAAGAAATGATTGTTAATAGGAAATGAACCAAGCAAGAAATAGAAATTAATTTTGAATGAGAAGGTAATTTTTAAAAAAAATCAGTGATAACATTTTCCTTAGATTATAAAAGGAAAAGAAGGAGGGAGAGATGGAAGAATCTTAGAAGGAAGGAAAGAAAGATTTTGAAAGAAGAAAAAAAATAAATAAGCAGAAATAAGAATTATAGATGGCAGAAGGAGAGAAATATCAGGTGTTGGCACTGGCCTAGTCATTATCAATATTTGTCGTACAGTCTGGGTTTAGAGCGTATTTGTAACAGAAATGTATGTGCACAATTATATACCTGATCTGTTGTGTTATTCATTATGACAAAGACTCTTGTTAAATCTCTCGTTAGTGGGTCTTGGACTTTCCAGTATTATAATCTATAATATCCTGTTTGGGCTGGCACGGAGCAGTTTGACCCTAGCATTGAGCATTTAATCGTTTGTTTTTATACGCTTAGGGTTTCATGAATGATTTATTTGTTATGTGATGATAGAAGCCTGCCAGTTGTCACTGGCAGTAAATTATGTTTTGTCAGAGTGTCAGTTTTGATTTTCAGTTGAGTCAGGAAAATCCAGACGCACCGGGAAGGATAATAAGACTGGTTAATTGACCAGAACGGTACATGGAAGGAACATGACCCCTCACATGACCTGCCAGATGTCATGCTGTGCAACAATATAACAAAGTGGATATTTTACTACTCAATGAGGCTTTTATGTGTTCATTTATAATCTTCAAAACATGTGCACATATTTATTTCCTGATAATAAATATGTATGCACCAAATAATAAAGCTAGAATAGAATAAACCACTAGAGACTATATTTGAAGCCGTGTAAGGAGAAGTTGCTGGAAGTTCATTGGTCGTGTGCTCAGATTGTACACTGGTCAAGTGCTCAGATTGTACATTGGTCATGTGCTCAGATTGTACATTGGTCGTGTGCTCTGATTGTACACTGGTCAAGTGCTCAGATTGTACATTGGTCATGCGCTCAGATTGTACATTGGTCATGTGCTCAGATTGTACACTGGTCATGTGCTCAGATTGTACACTGGTCAAGTGCTCAGATTGTACATTGGTCATGCGCTCAGATTGTACATTGGTCATGTGCTCAGATTGTACATTGGTCATGTGCTCAGATTGTACATTGGTCATGTGCTCAGATTGTACATTGGTCATGTGCTCTGATTGTACATTGGTCATGTGCTCAGATTGTACACTGGTCATGTGCTCAGATTGTACACTGGTCATGTGCTCAGATTGTACACTGGTCATGTGCTCAGATTGTACACTGGTCATGTGCTCAGATTGTACACTGGTCATGTGCTCAGATTGTACATTGGTCATGTGCTCAGATTGTACATTGGTCATGTGCTCAGATTGTACACTGGTCATGTGCTCAGATTGTACACTGGTCATGTGCTCAGATTGTACATTGGTCATGTGCTCAGATTGTACACTGGTCATGTGCTCAGATTGTACACTGGTCATGTGCTCAGATTGTACACTGGTCATGTGCTCAGATTGTACACTGAACATGTGCTCAGATTGTACACTGGTCAAGTGCTCAGATTGTACATTGGTCATGTGCTCAGATTGTACATTGGTCATGTGCTCAGATTGTACATTGGTCATGTGCTCTGATTGTACATTGGTCATGTGCTCAGATTGTACACTGGTCATGTGCTCAGATTGTACACTGGTCATGTGCTCAGATTGTACACTGGTCATGTGCTCAGATTGTACACTGGTCTTGTGCTCAGATTGTACACTGGTCATGTGCTCAGATTGTACACTGGTCATGTGCTCAGATTGTACATTGGTCATGTGCTCAGATTGTACACTGGTCATGTGCTCAGATTGTACACTGGTCATGTGCTCAGATTGTACACTGAACATGTGCTCAGATTGTACACTGGTCAAGTGCTCAGATTGTACATTGGTCATGCGCTCAGATTGTACATTGGTCATGCGCTCAGATTGTACATTAGTCATGTGCTCAGATTGTACATTGGTCATGTGCTCAGATTGTACACTGGTCATGTGCTCAGATTGTACATTGGTCATGTGCTCAGATTGTACACTGGTCATGTGCTCAGATTGTACACTGGTCATGTGCTCAGATTGTACACTGAACATGTGCTCAGATTGTACACTGAACATGTGCTCAGATTGTACACTGGTCGAAGGATAAGGTGTATATGGAGGACAGGTGTATATGGAGGACAGGGTGTATATGGAGGACAAGGTGTATATGGAGGACAAGGTGTATATGGAGGACAGGGGTATATGGAGGACAGGGTGTATATGGAGGACAGGGTGTATATGGAGGAAAGGGTGTATGTGGAGGACAAGGTGTATGTGGAGGACAGGGTGTATGTGGAGGACAAGGTGTATATGGAGGACAGGGTGTATATGGAGGACAGGGTGTATGTGGAGGACAAGTGTATGTGGAGGACAGGTGTATATGGAGGACAGGGTGTATGTGGAGGACAAGGTGTATGTGGAGGACAGGGTGTATGTGGAGGACAGGGTGTATGTGGAGGACAGGGTGTATGTGGAGGACAGGGTGTATGTGGAGGACAGGGTGTATGTGGAGGACAGGGTGTATGTGGAGGACAGGGTGTATGTGGAGGACAGGGTGTATGTGGAGGACAGGGTGTATGTGGAGGACAGGGTGTATATGGAGGACAAGGTGTATATGGAGGACAAGGTGTATGTGGAGGACAGGGTGTATGTGGAGGACAGGGTGTATGTGGAGGACAGGGTGCATATGGAGGACAGGGTGTATGTGGAGGACAGGGTGCATACGGAGGACAAGGTGTATGTGGAGGACAGGGTGCATATGGAGGACAGGGTGTATGTGGAGGACAGGGTGCATATGGAGGACAGGGTGTATGTGGAGGACAGGGTGTATGTGGAGGACAGGGTGCATATGGAGGACAGGGTGTATGTGGAGGACAGGGTGCATACGGAGGACAGGGTGTATGTGGAGGACAGGGTGCATATGGAGGACAGGGTGTATGTGGAGGACAGGGTGCATACGGAGGACAAGGTGTATGTGGAGGACAGGGTGCATATGGAGGACAGGGTGTATGTGGAGGACAGGGTGCATATGGAGGACAGGGTGTATGTGGAGGACAGGGTGCATATGGAGGACAGGTGTATGTGGAGGACAGGGTGCATACGGAGGACAAGGTGCATACGGAGGACAAGGTCTCTACGGAGTACAGCACCAGAGCCAAAGTTACTAATGAATTATAGCTGATGTCTTGCGCTCATGATCGGTGAGACAGAATCATCCAGACCTTCTCCACCTCTTCACTGTGCCTCTAATAACAGTCTAACAAGACTAGTCTTGTCAAGTGAGTGGCGATCAAGAGGGAAGGCAAGCCGGTACTCAAAAATGTTGTGTTGTAGTCGGATATTCTGGTTCGCAATGCGTAAATATCAGTTCTACAGAAAACCACATCACGGCGCATATACACGGCCACTTAACGTCCTTTTATATTCGGATTACGAAGATGTGTACTCCTTTGATTATCGGGTGAACACAAGCAAGCAGGATGTACCTACAACCAACCCCTACAGGAACGGTCAGTCTGCATACTCTTCGAGAAATGCTGGAACGGACGGTGGAGTGGATATGGAGATACCCCGACTGCAATGAAACTGGTTCCATGAATTGAATAAAATAACAATTCTAAGACAAAGTTGTGGAAAGACATGATCACCTAAGCCAGCATGCACGGTACTTAATGATTATATTCATCATCATCATCATCAAGTACTGAACCTGCTGGCGTATTAACATTTTACTAATTAAACAACAGTAATTAACATTTCTGTTGTTGATTTCTGCCAAGCCATTCCATTAAGCTGTCTGGTATCTTTTCACTTTGCTTCCCTCTATCTCTTCGTCCTTCAATTTTCCCCAGTTGTTTCAATATATTCCAGCTGTTCTCTTCTCATGACATGGCCAAAAAATGATTGTTTCTTCCTAACGTCGTTCATTATTATATTATATGTATATAAGTACAAACACATACGGGCGCGCACATACAAAAAAAAAAGATTCCAGGAACGCATACTTTCAGGTATAATGTGGCCTCTTATAGACATGTCTCTATCAGCAATTCGGTGAGACTATGGATATCTGTTATCCCCTGTCTATGGGGTAGGGATAATCTGCCGAAGATCGCCAGTTTCTTTGTGGGGGGGCCGACATTAAATCTGTCACAGATATTATCTTCACATTTTCATGGCTGTTTCAATTTTATATCTGGGGCACCTCTAGTGGTGAAGGTTGGCACACTCGAACGATATACCCAGCTTATGTCTGCCAATGGTGGGGAAAAACACAACTAATATATATATATATATATGTATATATGTACACGATCACACAAACTAATACGACTTAACAGGAAGTTGTTTATTGCGTGCGCCTTAAAAAAAAATTATCGTCACTTTATATCTATCTAGTCTTAGACGTCATTATGTTGCTACTTACCTCGTAATAAAATGTCCCTGTCTGTCTTGTCATTGGCTTCGTTATGTTGTTACTTAACTCGCAATATATCATCACTGTGTATGTCTAGTTTTTTTTTTCTTTGTCAGGATCTTTACCTATCTTGCATTATATCACATCCATCATTGTAATCTTTGATTTTGTCAAGATGTTGATATATTTAATATATTCTTCGCAGCAGTCTAGTCATAGACTTTGTTAAGATATTGCTTATCTCGCGATATATCTTCAAGATGGTGTTTTATCTCTTGCGTGTTTTGACTTCATCGGAAGGTTGCTTATCTCGTAACATCTGTCATGCGTCAGACTGATCATTAACGCCATCAACAGGCTACTTGGGGTCAATACTTCTAACAAAATATGGGCCAAAATTTATCAGCGACCCATAACTGACTACTTGAGTCGTTATCAGCGGAACCTGCTGACCAAGATCCTTCCCCACCTACCCGTGGTGGCTGTGGTAACCAAGCGAGTAGAGATTGAGAGGGAGTACAACCTCATAGGGGGCCGCGATAGCTCAGTGGTTAGTGAACTGGACTACAAAGGACAAGAGGTAGGGTTCGATCCCAACCGGCGGCTTCCGGTTCACCCAGCCTTTAATGGGTACCGGATTTTTTTCTGGGAAAGTAAAGCGGCACGGGCGTAATACCGACTACATTACCCCAAAAATCAGGTGCCGAAGGTTTGTAAAATTTATGGTCACTAACACCATATTCCCTATACGCCACTTGGCGTGATGGGGGTACTTTACTTTTTGTTGTTTACCTCATAACCAAACATTGCATGCCTAATCTGATGCTTTGGATCAAAAGGCGCAGATATCGCAGCTTGCTATATTGGCATGGTTACCTTATGGCAGTAGGCGAGGTGCTTGATGATGATGGTCTATATAGCAGTATAAGGATTACACACTTTGTGAACTACGTGATGGAAAAGAAATAATCTCGCATGTGTGATTAATTATAATATGTACAGAAGCTTTCAGTTAAAACGTATAGATGTGCTCATATACTGTTGCGATTCTAATACTACTAGTTCTCTTATCATATTGATGCCAATCATCATCATCATCAGGTTGCATGTACTTTGCAGAACGTTACTTGACCACAACCCGTCTAAAAGAATCTCTCTATCTAGCCAGATATCATACTTCTTATGTTGTCATTTGAAAGGTCTTTTTGATGTCTTGAAACCACCTTCTTCTTGGTCTGCCCCTAGTGCATCGTCCGGGAACAATGTCTTCCATTATTGTTCTTTCCTCTGCATAATGGTGCCTATAAATAAGTTATTTTGAGTGTTTAAATCTTTTAATATGTCTTCATGTCCATCATAAAACTTATAATGTGGGCCTGTCTATCATCCCAGATACATGCACACATAAGGCCAGATTAAAAGCATTTCGTTGACAAATCTAAGTGATATAAACAAGTCCAAGCCAGTCTTTTCATGTTTTGGACATCATTATATGTCATCCACTCAAGCTTGAGACTTGGGCTCCTTTCCAAGTATCCATTCTGTGTATTGCTCTGTCAACGGGGAAATGACAGACGTAAGGTGAATATGAAAGGTGAGATTAAAGAAGGCATCGCTTTTATTTCCCTCAACGATATGAAATTAATCGTCTGCTTCACTGCCATATGACCTACATTGGTTATATGTTCGGGTGATCGTTTCCCTGGAAATATATCTGTGACATCTCTTGTGACCGTAGTCGGTTCGCTCGCGAGAACCGTCTTAAAGTTCGTTTTTTTTGTGTGTGTGGTAAGACTGTAGCATGGATTAGGCTTTGATAGGTCATGGAAGCGTCGGTTAGAACCGGCTTATACCAATAACTGAATTTTAACACCTTAATTATTTGTGTGCTGTAGACAATATTATCTGGCTTGACATTTGTCGTGCATAATGTCGAATTTTCATTTCTTCGTGAATTTTGTTCATAAATGTAATATACACATTTTCTGTTATGAAAGAAATGAAATATTTTGAAATATAAAAAAATAATGTTCTGATATGAACAACATCAAACTACAGTTAATCGTTGATGATAACAAAATAGTTTGCTTGTGTTCACCCGATGACTGAAGGTAAAGTTAGATGTCTTTGGTAAAGTTAGATGTCTTTGTCATTCGCCCTTATAAGGACGTTAAGCTGGCGTAGCTGCGTTGTGTTGTGGTTTGCAATAGAACTGTCACATTTACGCCTTTCGGCCAAACATATCCGACTTCAGCACATATTTGAATATCAGGGTGCCTTCCCTCTCGATCCCTTTTCACTTGGCCTTGATATACTGGCAGTCTGTTTCTAGGGACAAGGAGCATACAAATGGTTGCAGTGCTGCTGTAAAGCTGGCAGCAAGGAACAAGTGTGGAGTAGAAATATTGTGTTATGGTTGGCACCTGACCTCTACTTCATTATGTCTCCGATTTGTTTGCTTTCTTGTTATCGCTTCCCTATTTTAATTTACATTGACCTAAAACTTGCACACCTTTGGAACACGTCCATGCTTTCTTCTCTTTCTTGTGTAATAATTTAATGTCTTCCACCCCCTCCCCCCTTTTTCCCCTGGAGCCAAATCTTGAAGATCTTACATCATGCTCTTCTTTTAACTTCATAACCTACGGTTATCTCAAATATCAAGGATGTTACATTTTCTCTCAAGCGATTGTGAATATGGTGTTAGTGTCCATTACAGTTTTTTTATAACCACTGGCACATTTAGTAGTCAGCATTACGCCAGTGCCATTCCCCCTCCCTCCCATATGAAAAATCTATGCTCATTCAAGATTGGGTGTACGTAGAAAAAGTGGACTTGGATCTAACCCGATCTTTTATCTTTAGCAGACACTTATGCAAGTATTGCCGTGCCACATATCCTGAAGCTACACTTTACTTATGACAAATTACACCCGTCGCCTGCATAGATTTGATTACAATGGCAGGTGTGCTTGGCTGCGCTCCCACTTCCTTGATTGTTATCTTGCCTGCCCCCTCTCAAGGTTTTATATCCTGTCTGTTATTGCTGAATGATTGACAGTAGTGGGTTTCAGTACATCTCACTTGCGAGATTGGCTGTTTGGTTTCGTGTTTGTTCCCGTCTTTGAGATTATGCTGCTTCTGGTGAGGCACGGCGAATTCGACCACATTTGAATCATATATTTTTTTTTTTACGTGTAATACCATATGTCATGTATATCATGTACAGGGAAATAGTACGTAATGCTTTTGCGTTATGTGTAAGTCAGAAAATATTACGTAATGTTTTTGCGTTATGTGTAAGTCAGGAAAATATTACGTAATGTTTTTGCGTTATGTGTAAGTCAGGAAAATATTACGTAATGCTTTTGCGTTATGTGTAAGTCAGGGAAATAATACATAATGCTTTTGCGTTATGTGTAAGTCAGGAAAGTATTACGTAATGCTTTTGCGTTATGTGTAAGTCAGGAAAATATTACGTAATGCTTTTGCGTTATGTGTAAGTCAGGGAAATAGTACATGATGCTTTTGCGTTATGTGTAAGTCAGGGAAATAGTACATAATGCTTTTGCGCCCACTCTTAATCAGAGAGGGAAGGGAACCAAGACGTTAACAACATGAGAGTTGAACGTTTTCGATGACTCATAGCTGGCTGCTTGGAGACAAGACACCCGATAGGAACAGAGCTGGAAGTTGCCATCAACACACAGTTAATAGCTTGCGCTAGGATCACCAAGGAGGCACTGCTCTACCTCTTTAATGTGACTCTACTGACAGACTAACAATCTAGTCTGGTAAAGCGAGTAGATATCGAAGAGGGAAAGCAACCCACTGCTAAAAAATGCCGTGCTGAAGTCGAATGTGCTGGGCTGAAAGACGTAAGTAAACCACATAACACCGCATCTACGCCCACTTTTCGTCCTTTTAATGACGAAGAGGAATATACATTCCTTTAAAATCATCGGGTAAACATCAGAAAGGAAAAGAGCTTATTGCTCGCGTCAAGATCAGGGACATGATTAAGATCCTGTCCAACTTCCCAGTGGTGGCTCTGATAACAGATTAACCCGTCATGCAAGGTGTGTAGAGATTAACTAGGTACCCTGTGATGTCACATTGAAGTAGCTGCAGACAGTTTGTCTTTTCTTTAATCACAACACAACGCATTTACGTCAATTTGATAGCCTTTTATTAATGAATGACGAAGAGGAGAACTCGCCGGATGACTTCAAGAGCAGAAATGTACTAGTTAAGGAATCAGTACATAGCTACAGACCAGACATATTTCAGTTAAGGAATCAGTACATAGCTACAGACCAGACATATTTCAGTTAAGGAATCAGTACATAGCTACAGACCAGACATATTTCAGTTAAGGAATCAGTACATAGCTACAGACCAGACATATTTCAGTTAAGGAATCAGTACATAGCTACAGACCAGACATATTTCAGTTAAGGATCAGTACATAGCTACAGACCAGACATATTTCAGTTAAGGAATCAGTACATAGCTACAGACCAGACATATTTCAGTTAAGGAATCAGTACATAGCTACAGACCAGACATATTTCAGTAAGGAATCAGTACATAGCTACAGACCAGACATATTTCAGTTAAGGAATCAGTACATAGCTACAGACCAGACATATTTCAGTTAAGGAATCAGTACATAGCTACAGACCAGACATATTTCAGTTAAGGAATCAGTACATAGCTACAGACCAGACATATTTCAGTTAAGGAATCAGTACATAGCTACAGACCAGACATATTTCAGTTAAGGAATCAGTACATAGCTACAGACCAGACATATTTCAGTAAGGAATCAGTACATAGCTACAGACCAGACATATTTCAGTTAAGGAATCAGTACATAGCTACAGACCAGACATATTTCAGTTAAGGAATCAGTACATAGCTACAGACCAGACATATTTCAGTTAAGGAATCAGTACATAGCTACAGACCAGACATATTTCAGTTAAGGAATCAGTACATAGCTACAGACCAGACATATTTCAGTTAAGGAATCAGTACATAGCTACAGACCAGACATATTTCAGTTAAGGAATCAGTACATAGCTACAGACCAGACATATTTCAGTTAAGGAATCAGTACATAGCTACAGACCAGACATATTTCAGTTAAGGAATCAGTACATAGCTACAGACCAGACATATTTCAGTTAAGGAATCATACATAGCTACAGACCAGACATATTTCAGTTAAGGAATCAGTACATAGCTACAGACCAGACATATTTCAGTTAAGGAATCAGTACATAGCTACAGACCAGACATATTTCAGTTAAGGAATCAGTACATAGCTACAGACCAGACATATTTCAGTTAAGGAATCAGTACATAGCTACAGACCAGACATATTTCAGTTAAGAATCAGTACATAGCTACAGACCAGACATATTTCAGTAAGGAATCAGTACATAGCTACAGACCAGACATATTTCAGTTAAGGAATCAGTACATAGCTACAGACCAGACATATTTCAGTTAAGGAATCAGTACATAGCTACAGACCAGACATATTTCAGTTAAGGAATCAGTACATAGCTACAGACCAGACATATTTCAGTTAAGGAATCAGTACATAGCTACAGACCAGACATATTTCAGTTAAGGAATCAGTACATAGCTACAGACCAGACATATTTCAGTTAAGGAATCAGTACATAGCTACAGACCAGACATATTTCAGTTAAGGAATCAGTACATAGCTACAGACCAGACATATTTCAGTTAAGGAATCAGTACATAGCTACAGACCAGACATATTTCAGTTAGGAATCAGTACATAGCTACAGACCAGACATATTTCAGTTAAGGAATCAGTACATAGCTACAGACCAGACATATTTCAGTTAAGGAATCAGTACATAGCTACAGACCAGACATATTTCAGTTAAGGAATCATGACATGGCTACATGCTAAATATAGATCCGTCTAGGAATCATGACATGGCTGCATACGAGACAGGCATCAGTCGAGGAATCACGACATGTTAGACGGGAGCCACAATAGCGCAGTGGTTAGTCAACTGGACTACAAAGGACAAGAGGTAGGGTTCGATCTCAACTGACGGCTTCCGGTTCACCCAGCCTTTAATGGGTACCGGATTTTTTGGGGGAAAGTAAAGCGGCACGGGCGTAATACCGACCACATTACCCCAAAATCATGTGCCGAAGGTCTGTAAAATTTATGGTCACTAACACCATATTCCCTCCCTATACGCCACTTGACGTGAAGGGGTACTTTACTTTTTTTTTTTTACTACATGTTAGACATACATCTGTGAAGGAATCATGACATGGACACATGTTAGATATACATCAGTCGAGGAATCATGACATGGCTACATGTTAGATATACATCAGTCGAGGAATCATGACATGGCTACATGGTAGATATACATCAGTCGAGGAATCATGACATGGCTATATGTTAGATATACATCAGTCGAGGAATCATGACATGGCTACATGGTAGACATACATCAGTCGAGGAATCATGACATGGCTATATGTTAGATATACATCAGTCGAGGAATCATGACATGGCTACATGGTAGATATACATCAGTCGAGGAATCATGACATGGCTATATGTTAGATATACATCAGTCGAGGAATCATGACATGGCTACATGGTAGACATACATCAGTCGAGGAATCATGACATGGCTATATGTTAGATATACATCAGTCGAGGAATCATGACATGGCTACATGGTAGATATACATCAGTCGAGGAATCATGACATGGCTATATGTTAGATATACATCAGTCGAGGAATCATGACATGGCTACATGTTAGACATACATCAGTCGAGGAATCATGACATGGCTACATGTTAGATATACATCAGTCGAGGAATCATGACATGGCTACATGTTAGATATACATCAGTCGAGGAATCATGACATGGCTACATGTTAGATATACATCAGTCGAGGAATCATGACATGGCTACATGTTAGATATACATCAGTCGAGGAATCATGACATGGCTATATGTTAGATATACATCAGTCGAGGAATCATGACATGGCTACATGTTAGACATGCATCAGTCGAGGAATCATGACATGGCTACATGTTAGATATACATCAGTCGAGGAATCATGACATGGCTACATGTTAGATATACATCAGTCGAGGAATCATGACATGGCTATATGTTAGATATACATCAGTCGAGGAATCATGACATGGCTACATGTTAGATATACATCAGTCGAGGAATCATGACATGGCTACATTCTAGACATCCATCAGTCGAGGAATCATGACATGGCTACTTGTTAGACATACATCAGTCGAGGAATCATGACATGGCTACATGTTAGATATACATCAGTCGAGGAATCATGACATTGCTACATGTTAGATAAACATCAGTCGAGGAATCATGACATAGCTACATTCTAGACATCCATCAGTCGAGGAATCATGACATGGCTACATGTTAGACATCCATCAGTCGAGGAATCATGACATGGCTACATGTTAGACATACATCAGACAAGGAAGCAGTACATCGCCACATACTCTATCTATCTATCTATCTGTCTGTCTGTCTGTCTGTCTGTCTGTCTGTCTGTCTGTCTGTCTGTCTGTCTGTCTGTCCGTCCGTCCGTCCGTCCGTCCGTCCGTCCGTCCGTCCGTCCGTCCGTCCGTCCGTCCGTCCGTCCGTCCGTCCATCCATCCATCCATCCATCCATCCATCCATCCATCTATCGAGCCGTAGCCGACCCATAGGGCACAGACCCAGATACTCTTTCTCTTATCTAATTTTTTTTTATTCTAGCAGTTTTCATTCCTTGTAAAGATCTTTTATCAAGTCTCGCCATTTGCCTCTGTTCTGTGCAAGCAACTCTATCTCATTGAGGGAGCCGACCCCTGCCTCTCTGATCAATGTTCTTCTCAGTCTCCCTGGGTCGGCCTCTTTTCCTCTTACCGGCTGTTTCCCACATTATGGCTTGCTTTGGTATTAGGTTATTATCTCTCCTCATCACATGTCCATCGTCTTTTCTTAATTACTGAAAATATTAGTTACTGTTTTACGATTTCTCAAATTTCCTCGTTTGTTTTGAATTCGGTCCACGTTATACCCAGGTATTTTCCTTAGACATTTATTTTCGAACGCGTTCAACTTTAAAAAATAATAAATGACCAACAACAGAGAACAAAAGACGGCCTGAAGCAGGATCGGACCCGTACTTCTCGACACAGCGCCTTGCCACGAAAAACAGACGCTAGAACAACAGATGTACAATTTTTTCCCCAGTTATGTTCGTAACACAATGCCATAATCATGAGTACATTTGCGCGAAAGTCATCGTCAGTACTTGCTTGCGTTCGCCCGATGACTTACTGAGTGTACCTCGTCATCATCCGCCCTTAAAAGGACGTTAAGTACGCGTGTCTGCGTTGTGTTGTGGTTTACAGTATAATTGTGATATTTGCGCCTTTCGGCCACCACATCTGATCCGACTTCAGCTAAGATATCGTCAATGATAACTATATTCTGGCCGTGTGCTCTAGCGTTTGTTTGGCAAGGCGATGTGTCGAGGGAGTACGGGTTCGATTCGGCTTCGAGCTGTCTATTGTTCTTTGTTTTGTTTTTGTCTGTTGTTGATTATTTGTGCCTTATCCGAGTGTTGTAAACATACCTCTTCTCCTGAAATGATTCACTGACCAACTCTTTAACCGCGGGTCTCAAAAAGTGATGAAAGACAGCATCACAAGCGCCATGCTGAAATCTGATGTCAGCGACCGAAAGGCGCATATAGCGCTATATACTACAACACAACAGTTTTACGCTCATTTAATGCCTATTTATGTGTGGACGATGATGAGGAGTTGTCGTGGGGTGATCATATAAGCAAATGTTTTCACGTTGGTCTCGTTAGTTTTGTTTCTGTTTTTTTTCCCCCTCATTTGCTATTCAGCATTGAGAGGAGAGAAAAGTCTATGGTCTTTTGCTTTCTTCCTATTCATTTATTTGTGTTGTGGAGTTTTCAAAGTTTGTTATTTTATTAACGTTTGTTGATATCTGTTTATATAGTATTTTATTGTAATTGGCTTGTCGTGTACTGGCTGAACTGTTTTTAGTTTCTTTGTTATTCTACTATTGGATGATCCCTTTCTTCTTACTTCCTCACTTATGAATATTGTTTGTAAAGTTGGCTCCCATCATGCGCCTGACACATTTAATTTATTGTTATAGAATATAATTTAATTAATTATAATTAAATTAAAATTTAATTTAATTATAATTTATTAATTATAATTTAATTTATTGTTATAGATGTAGGTTTACAATTCATATAGTCATATAGAAAGGAAAAAAAAAAACTAAATTAAATGTCGTGTTGAAGAGAGCTCTATTTACTTCTTTTGTCATCTTTTTGGGAAAGCCAGGAATAGTCAGAAACACATTACGTTATCTTGAGTCTATTTCTGTTGTTTGTGTGCGATCATATATCAGCGACTTCCCAGATATTTTTATTCGTCTGCTTTCTTAGTTGTTTATCACGTATCTTCAAGTGATCTTTGTTGCATTTTTTAATATAAAATTCACATAGCTACTGTTATAAAGTTTTCCAAATCGCTTTCTCCCCCACCCCGTGCATTCTTCTGTTGACCAGATTGGATTTCAAACTCCTAAAATCAGAAATGTAAAAATGTAACGTTCTCAAGCACTTAGAAAAAAAAAAAACAAGCGCTACCTGTTTTATCGCAGATTAACGTAAGATAAAAGTATTTAAAACTTATCTGGCATACAGTCTCGGAGCAGACAGGCCAGTTTATGAAGACGTTTCATTTATCTTCTTTGTATCCGCGGAGAATGCAGTTTGAGTTAGATTGAAGCCGTGCATTAACATTGCTGTACATGACGCTGTTAGTTTATTTCTAATCCTATTGAATGTCATGGACAGTAGACAAACAAATGAAAAGACGATTAGAGGCCACAGAGATGGGATTTCTCAGAAGAATGTTGAAAGTTCCCTGGACATTTAAAAAGACCAATGAGGAAGTTATCAAAGAGGCCAACACAAAAAGGGAGCTCTTAAAAACATCAGAAAGAAGCAATCAACATTTTTTGGGCACATCATGAGAAGAGGACAGTTGGAATACTTGGTTACAACTGGCAAAATAAAAGGAAAGAGAGATCGCGGACGACAAAGAGAGAAAATACTGGATAGCTTGGTGTCATGACATGGAAAACAGTCAACAACAGAACTGATACAATGCACTGTAGATAGAAGATTGTGGAGGGACATGATCGCCTACGCCAACCGGTATGGCACATGATAATGATGATTAAATGTCGTTAGTCGTAGGATATAACAGATAATGTCTGTTGTGTTGCCTGTCATCATCAGGTGTCATGCCGGTAGGCGATCATCTCTCTCCATACCTCTTGGTCCTTCGTGTCATAATTTCATTCGGTGATCTTTTATTATGCCATTTGAATAAGTTGTTAATATTTTTTTGTCTATTGCTTTTCGCTCTTCTTTCCATTCATTCTACCCGTTGTTAAGTATTCTCATTGCCTTCTTTTTGTATCACATGCTCAATAAATATAGATAGTCTTTATCTTATGTGATGATATCCTGGTTTCTCCAACTTGTTTTCAACATTCTTCATTAGTAATGTTTACTATCTATGGAATTAGTATCATTCTTTTGATAAACCACATATCAGCCCTCTCTAATGCTCTCTGTGTTGTCTTGCTTACCGTCCATGACTCACATCCATATATTAGAGCAGGTTCGATGTGGCACTTTAAGGCGCGTTTTCCATCTTTAATTGACAATGATTTGTTACATAGGATGTTTTTCCTTCGATGGAATTCTGTACATGCTTCTTGTCCTATTCTGCTTCTAATTTCTACAGCGCATTTGCCATCTGATATTATTGATCCCAGGTATTTGAATCTATGCACTTCTTTCAGGATTGTTTCATTTAGTTTTACTTTACATTCTTGTGTGTTCGTTTTCTTTGATATTATCATAGTTTGTGTAGCTCGTCCTCATGACTTAGAATAGGAAAAGTAAAAGGTAAAATAGTTAGTACTTCTATGAATAGTCTCCACACAAGCTGGGTTTGCTTATTGTCCTTCATTCAAGCTTTAATAAATGCACGCAACAGAAATGTAGATGTTACAGCATTTTCATGTTTCTAGAGTTTGCGGGGCGGAGGGTGGCCGAGAGAATGTATTTAAATGACTGGTAATAAAGGACTGTAAACAAACAGATGAAAAGACGATTAAAGGTCACTGAGATGGGATCTCTCAGAAGAATGTTGAAAGTTCACTGGACAGCTAAAAAGACCAATGAGGAAATTCTTAGAGGTCAACACAAAATGCGAGCTCCTAAAAAAAAATCGGAAAGAAACAATCAACATTTTTCGGGCACATCATGAGAAGAGGAAAGTTGGAATACTTGGTTACAAGTGGCAAATAAAAGGAAATATGAGATCGCGGACGACAAAGTGAGAAAATACTGGAAAGCTTGGTGTCATGGCATGGAAAACAGCCAACAACAGAACTGATACGATGCACTGTAGATAAAAGATTGTGGAAGGACATGATCGCCTACGCCAACCGATATGGCACATGATGAATAAAGGTCGTATGTGCAGTGCAATGACCTGTTCCACCTTACAGCTTGGTGTTTTTATTACACCAACTATGATAATAATTACGAGGAAGGAGATGGAAGGAGGGTTCATATTATCTATCCATTGCTTGTTGTAACATGTCTAGGATTGTTATATTCTTGAACAATCTCTAGGTTTTTTATTACACCAACTATGATAATAATTACGAGGAAGGAGATGGAAGGAGGGTTCATATTATCTATCCATTGCTTGTTGTAACATGTCCAGGACTGTTATATTCTTGAACAATCTCTAGGTTTTTATTCGGTTAACCTTGATACTATATTGACTTGTTGGTTCTGAGTTAATGACCTGGTAACTCACCATTTTTATTAATTAATTTTTTTTTTGGTGTGTGATGAGAAGAGTTCCAGTAAACACATTTTTTTTTAAAAGAAGAAGAAAGAACACCAGTAACAATAATTGCCACTTGTTGCTTTCACAAGCAATGATATAATAATTATCTGTTGATAATATCAAGTTGTTGTTGTTTCTTTTACTTGTTTATGGCTAGCCTTGTTGGGGATGAGTGATTAAATGTATATTGCTTGCTTGCGTTTACCCGATGACTAAAGGAGTACACCTCTTCGTTATCCGTCCTTAAAAGGACGTTAAGTGGGCGTATCCGCGTTGTGTTGTAGTTTGTAGTAAAACTGTGATGTTTGCGCTCTTTGACCCAACACATCCGACTTCACACAACATTTTTGAGTACCGGGTTGTCTTCCCTCTTCGATCCCTATTCGCTTGGCCAGACTAGACAGGTTGGTGTGTTACTGGAGGCACCACGGAGAGGTGGAACAGGGTCTGGGTGGTTTTGATTTACGGATGCTGCAAGCCATCAGCTGTGGGCCGCTGACAACTTCCATCTATGCTAGGTGAATAGCTATTAAAGTAGAGACTTATCCGTAATTGTGTAAGTGGAACTGATTAATGGTTGTGGTGGTTGTGACGGAGGTGGTTGTGGTGGAGGTAGTTGTAATAGTTGTGACGGAGGTGGTTGTGACGGAGGTGATTGTGGTGGAGGTAGTTGTGGTGGAGGTAGTTGTAATAGTTGTGACAGAGGTGGTTTATGGTGGACACGATTTTAATACTTGTGACGGAGTTTGTTGTGGCGGAGGTGGTTGTGGTGGAGACTATTTTAATACTTGTGACGGAGGTGGTTGTGGCGGAGGTGGTTGTGGTGAAAGTTGTTGTAATAGTTGCGACGGAGGTGGTTGTGGCGGAGGTAGTTGTAATAGTTGCGGCAGAGGTGGTTGTGGTGGAGGTGGTTGTAATAGTTACGACAGAGGTGGTTTTAATGGTTGTGACGAAGGTGGTTGTGGTGGAGACTATTTTAATACTTGTGACGGAGGTGGTTGTGGTGGAGGCTACTGTAATGGTTTTGACGAAGGTGGTTGTGTCTGAGGTGTTTATGGTAGAGGCTGTTGTAATGGTTTTGACACATGTGGTTGTGGTAGAAGCTGTTATATCGGTAGTGGCGGAGCTGGTGTGGTGGAGACTGTTGTAGTGGTTGTAACGGACGGATTTTGTGTGTGTGTGTGTAGAGATGGTTGTGATTGATGCTGTTTTGGTAGAGGTTAATGTAAGTGGTTGTAATGGAGTGGGTTGTGTGAAGGGGAGGAAAGAGCGAGCAAGTAAACGGTACAACCAAATGTGGTATATTTGGAGGTCCATTTAAATAAGTAGTTTAAAGTGGGACTGAACACTTTTTTTTCCACGCCTTCATGCTGATTCGATAAGCATGATTTAAACAAAAAGGTGGAAGCGGGCTCTGTACGCATGCAATGGGTAGAGTCATTGTAGAAGTCAAAGATACGTAAGGTCACCTTTGTCTACGTTTCTGGACATGCGGGAGTACGGGGAAATGAAAGAGCGGACAGGTTAGCTGCGCTGTCGTTGAGAACGGTCAACCAATGGATGGGGCGGACATCATCAATGCCCTCCGGGAAGTAGGAAGGACACAGGACTTCGACAACCATGAGTTCACGTCACTGCTTCGGATGAAAGAGATGGGAGTTAAGATGGGCACAGTCAGAACAAGAAACTTAGTGGACGTGTAAGATACTTATCAACCAACACAGAACTGGAGTCGTCAGTCGCTGGGCACTGTGGGACGGTCTGAGAAGGGGATCTGGGCACCTATAGACATGTTCAAAGTGGAATTATGATGACCCGCAAATAACTCAATAACTCTATTTTTGTGTTCACTTCTTGTTGGTTTGAAGCAAATAGAGAAAGGAATGGTGCGGCGTCGGGGATGAGATTGAAAGAATCATATTCTCTATCAGAAAATGAAAAACATCGTCTGCAACGAGTCTATGTCAATACATGTGAGAGAGTTCATCGTGATATATATAGAGCCACTTCTGACCTATGGAAGAGAATCATGGGCATTAGACAAATAAGTGGGAAAACGATGAAGGCCCCGGGGTTTTTAATTTTTGTGAATAATATTGCGAGTTCTATGAACAGTTGAAAAAAAGACCAAAAGGAAACTCTAAAATAAAAACAAACAAAAAACTCATAAAAACATCAGAAAGAAACAACATTTTTCGGGAGCATCGTGAGAAGAGGAATGTTGAAATAATTTGTTACAACTGACAAAATAGAAGGAAAGAGAGGTCGGTGACGACAAGAGGAGAGGCTAGATAGTTTTGTGTCGGCGCTCAGTCAATAGTGAACACAATTGCAACGATGGACTGGAGAGAGAATTGTTGAAAGACATGACCACCCACGCCAATCGGCATAATGCATCATGAGCAGTGGATGCTGGTGTCTAGAGTGTTCTGTGTGGAATCACATTGAGATTAAGGCAACTGAGGTATGTCGCTATGTAGAACCAATTCTGACCTATGGAAGCGAATCATGGACAGTAGACAAACAAATGGAAAGACGGTTTAGAGGCCACAGAGATGGGATTTCTCAGAAGAAAGTTGAAAGTTCCCTGGACAGCTAAAAGACCAATGAGGAAGTTCTCAAAGAGGCCAACACAAAAAGGGAGCTCTTAAAAAACATCAGAAAGAAGCAATTAACATTTTTTGGGCACATCATGAGAAGAGGAAAGTTGGAATACTTGGTTACAACTGGCAAAATAAAAGGAAAGAGAGATCGCGGGCGACAAAGAGAGAAAATACTGGATAGCTTGGTGTCATGGCATGGAAAACAGTCAACAACAGAACTGATACAATGCACTGTGGATAGAAGATTGTGGAGGGACATGATCGCCTACGCCAACCGGCAGGGTACATGATGATGATGAGGTATGTCGACAAGACCAGGCAGCAGCGCCAACAATACCCTAGCTCAGCTTTAGTCTTGTGACCGACCTTTCACGGGTTCCTGGACTGAGACATTCGCGATTTACTGCCCGCGACGTTCAGGTAAAGAATTCCTCACCTCCGCGGTTAAACTCCGCTGGAATAGCCGGCCAGCTAACTCGGGATTAAAAATACATAAATTCATGGACGAGGACGTGTCGCAACTAGAACAGCTAGAGCCTAGTGGGTAGTGCCTGGAGGTGACTGACTCCAGGTCGGTGTTTAGTTTCCGGCAACCCGGAACCCAAGCAGTGAGTTTTTACGACGTCTACCGCCCAATCGATAATGGTAGGCTATCGCTTACGCTGGTCTGCCGGATGAGGTTTCGTGCTTAGAGTACCGTCACCCTTCGCTCCTATGACACATCTGCCTCGTCACGCCTCAGTGATAATCCTCTCCCTTCTGATTTTTTTTATACCTCCCCACTCTCCTCACTCTTCCCCATTTTCATTAAAAAACAAGTTTTCTTCTGTCAGTCCATCCATCTCTGTCAGTTTCATTTCTTTCTATCTGATGACTACTACACTTCTCAATAAATGAAGAAGACATACACTTTTTAACGAGGAAAAAAAAGGAAATAGAAGAGACTCAACACGCCTCGTTTCTTATAGGATTTAGGCGTTCATATTTATTAGAACAGTGATAGTTTTTTTTAAGCGGTGTTGTTGGTCAGTACTACGCCAGTGCCGTATTTGTTTTCTAGAAAAAATCCGATTCCTGTTTCAGGCAAAGTGAATCGAATACATCTGCTGCCATGGTGCGCCCAGACCATCATTTTTCGCGTCACAACAGGCGACTGCCTTGTTTACCGCCTAGGAGTGATCTCTTGTGGACGTATGCCACTGCGGCAAAAGGGCCCATCCTCCAGAACGACTTCTCCTGTCATGCAACTACAACTAGGCTGGACTTAGGCGTCAAACCTGGCCCCAACGACATAGATAAAACAACTTTACGGACAATACGAAGACCTGCATGCCTCGTCTTTACGTCTGGGGGAAAGACATATAATGACCGAACACTTCTGGAACTCTGAGAGAGATGGAGAGGCTAGGTAACCTAGAAACCGTAAATCGAATCCGGACCTTCTGTATTTGATTATGGGGTTCACTGACTACTGCTCTACCGCAGTTGTTTTTGTGTGAAAGACATGGTTTGTAAATAGCAAGCAGTTCACAGATGAAGGGATCATGTTAAGTCACGTCACGGAGTGACACAAGTAACGTGCATAACTCTACAGTCCAATCACCAACGACAGTGATGCTGTGGGGTTGTCTGTACTTTTTCCCATTAACTGAAATGTTATAGCTTAGCGGTACAGCAGTTTAGTGTGGGTTAACCAGTCTCAGCAGCCCATACAAATGAGGAGGCAAAGGCGCATAACAGCAGCAGCAGAACTGGAAGCTGTCAGCGACCAACAGCTGCTGGCCTGCGCCAGGAACGATGAACCAGAACCATCGAGACCCTACTCCACCTCTTCGAGGTGCCTCCAGAAACAGACTAACCTGTGTAGTCGGATCAAGCTAGTGGGGACCGAAGAGGGAAGACAACCCGTGCTCATAAATAACATGTTGAAATCGGATGTGTTGGGCCGAAGGCGAAAATATCACAGTTCTACTACATCTACAATACAACGTACCTACGCCCATTTAATGCCCTTCTAAGGACGGATGACAAAGAGGGCGATCAATTCCTGTAGCAGTCATCGGGTGAACGACAGAAAAAAAAATGATAGATCCAGCTAAGAAAGGAAACACAATTAACAGGCACTAACACCATAGTATGTTTGGTTCCTTCCGCAACATTTGCTCTGTGCTTCTTTCTGTGTCAACGATTGTGCTACGGTAAGTATTATATTTGGTATTCTCTTCTAATAATTGTTCATCACAGTAACTCTCAGGATCCGGAAGTCGTGTATGCCGGGCTTTTTCAGTCAGTTTGTCAGTTTCATTCATTGATGAGGAATTCTGCATGTCATAGAGTAAGGAAGTAACACATTTTCTTTCTTTCTTTCTTTTTCTGTCTTTTCTTTCTTTCTTTCTTTCTTTCTTTCTTTCTTTCTTTCTTTCTTTCTTTCTTTCTTTCTTTCTTTCTTTCTTTCTTTCTTTTTTCTTTCTTTCTTTCTTTCTTTGTATAATAGATCAAGCGTCTGACAGTAACAGAGCTGGGAGCTGCCAGCGACTCATAGCTGATTGCTTGCGCCAAGATCGGTGAACAAGAACCTTAAAGACCCTGCCCTACTCGGTGCCTCTAGAAACAGACTGGCCAGTCTAGAGGCAAGTAGAGATTGAAGAGGGATGGAAGCCGGTAATTAAAAAATGCCGTGCTGAAGTCGGATGTGAAGGGCTGAAAGGCGCAAATAAACCACAACACAACGTTTCTATACCCATTTAACGGTCTTTAGGAGTGGACGCCATCATCATCATGGAGTGCCATCTCCGCAACGAAGGTTGGCTACCATGGAGCGCCACTCCGATCTGTCTCTTGCTTTGGTGGTGTAAGTTGTCATAGGCTGATTTGTCCATCTTTTGATGTTACTCGTCCATGTTAGTCTTGGTCTGCCTCTTTTACCTTGTATTTTCCCCTCCAGGATTACTTTTAGTAGGCTGTTGTGTCTTTTAAAACATGACCCAATAATCGCATTTGTCTTGTTTGAATTGTGTTTAGTAGTTCTCTTTCATTTTTAGTTGTTTTAAGACTTCATCGTTTGTTTTCTTTTCCTTCCTTCCAATTCTACCTACTCTTCTATATATCCACATTTCAAAGGCCTCAATTCTCTGTTCTATTTTCTTGTCTAATGTCCATGTTTCTGCACCATATAGGAATGTTGAGAAGACATAACATTTTGCTATTCTTATAGTGTGGACGCCATAGAGAAAGAAATAAAGATATTGAAAGCTAACGACTGCGGTAACACGGTTTGCCCCATCCACTCACCTTCCCTAGTCGTCCAGCACACCCACACCTCCACACACGGTATATCAGATTCCCCAGCTTTTACATGCCTGGTGTTTTGTGTCTTGAGCCTCATTAATCATGTAACCCCCATTAACGGATTAAAGTTGCTGTGTCTATTAACAAAATTAGTTCACTGTAGTTTTTTTTTTTTTTTTTTTTTTTTTTTTTTTTTTTTTACATTTTAATACTTTATAATCCTTCTGCATTCGCTGCATTCTTTTTCTACTGCTTTTCCCCTTCTTTTTCTTTACATCTCTACTTATTCTTTACCCCATTATCTTATTCTTCTGTTTCTCATATTCTACCTCTCATTTTCTCCTACTTCTCATCTCATCCCTTTATATTTATCATCTTCTCTTAATATTTTTCTCTCCAGCTTTTTTGTCTTCTTTATTTTATTTTATTTTCTTCATTCTCACTGTCATTTTATCGTCCGCTTTTCCTTTTTTACTTCCTCTCCTTTTCTCTTTTTTTTCTTCTTCTCCTACTCTTTTGTCTACTCTTCATCTACTTCTTCCTGCCCTTTTTAAATTATTCATTTTCTCTTACTCTTCTTCTTTTCTTTTGCTCCTATTCTTGTGTCTTCTCTTAGTCCTATTCTTCTAGTCCTTTTCATATTATTCCTTTTCTCCTCTTTTTTCTGTCATCCTTCCTCTTTCATTTTTCTCCTCCTCATTTCTCTTCCTTCTTTTATTTTTCTTCTTATCTTCTGCGACATACCTGTTTGTTCAGTCTCCATGCCATGTAGGCAGATATCCCCCCCCCCCTTCCACCAACTTCAGAGGTCCTCATATTTTTAATTGTCGAGGGTCCGACGTTTTAGATGTGTATTTAAAAATAAAACAGTTTTGTCCTCATTGCGACCGTTTGGTTTACCACTTTTGGTCTTTATACCATTTTGGTATTCCTTACACAGGATAAAAACAGTACATCAAGGAACGAAATGTAATTGTATACATAAAAGATAGTTTGTATCCATTCTTTCATTCATTCATTGGGTGTGGTCTCCAGATCGAAGGTTGGCTACCATAAATCACCATTTTGCTCTACCTCCTGTCTTGATAGTGCATACTGTCATAGGTTCACCTGTCCACTTTTTGATGTTATCAGACAATCACTTTAGTCTTGGTATGCCTCTGCCTTGTCTACCTTGTGCCTTCCCTTCCGCGATGACTTTGAGAAGAGTGTTAACAGATAGCACTAGGCGAGATGTCTTTACATGATGTAGAGTCTATATATCTGTATTTTATATCTATACATTAATATAGGTAAAGAAGGAGGGGCATATGTTGATACCAAATAAGGATGAACCACAAAAAAAAAGGCAAATTCATTGAACTAATCTATTGACCTTTCGAGCCGTAACCGGCCCATAGGGCGTAGACCAAGATACACCTTCTCCTATATGAATTTTTGTTCTAGCAGTTTTCTTTTAAAGATATTTTATCAAATCTCGCCATCTGTCTCTGTTCTGTGCAAGCAGTTCTATCTCATTGAGGGAGCCGATTCCTGCTGCTCTTGCCTCTCTCATCAATGTTCTTCTCAGTGTCTCCCTGGGTCTTCCTCTTTTTCTTTTACCTGTTGTTTCCCATATGAGGGCTTGCTTTGCTATTCGATTATTATCTCTTCTCATCACATGTCCAACGTATGACCATCGTCTTTTCTTTATTACTGAAGATATTAGTTTTGAACTAATAATCATATAGAAATCCGTATAAATTAGGTTAAATGCTAACAGTAAAAATACTTGAATCCAATGTTAAAACAGTACAATTAAATGGCTGTTAAACATGGAGAA